>CM070840.1:700306-707806 GCA_036326025.1 Chrosomus eos
GCTCTCAGGCTCTCAAGCTCCTCAGCTCCTCAGGCTCTTCAGGCTTCTCAGGCTCTCAAGCTCCTCAGGCTCTCAGGCTCCTCAGGCTCTCAGGCTCCTCAGGCTCTCAAGGCTCCTCAGGTCTCAGGCTCCTCATCTTCTCAGCTCCTCAGGCTCTCAAGCTCCTCAGGCTCTCAGGCTCCTCAGGCTCTCAGGCTCCTCAGCTCTCAAGGCTCTCAGGCTCCTCAGGCTCTCAGGCTCCTCAGCTCTCAGGCCCTCAGGCTCTCAAGCTCCTCAGGCTCTCAGGCTCCTCAGGCTCTCAAGCTCCTCAGGCTCTCAGGCTCTTCAGGCTTCTCAGGCTCTTAAGCTCCTCAGGCTCTCAGGCTCCTCAGGCTCTCAGGCTCCTCAGGCTCTCAGGCTCCTCAAGCTCCTCAGGCTCTCAGGCTCTTCAGGCTCCAGGCTCTCAGGCTCCTCAAGCTCCTCAGGCTCTCAGGCTCCTCAGGCTCTCAGGCTCTCAAGCTCCTCAGGCTCTTCAGGCTCTCAAGCTCCTCAGGCTTCTCAGGCTCTCAAGGCTCCTCAGGCTCTCAGGCTCCTCAGGCTCTCAAGCTCCTCAGGCTCTCAAGCTCCTCAGGCTCTCAGGCTCCTCAGACTCTCAAGGCTCTCAGCTCCTCAGGCTCTCAGGCTCCTCGGGCTCTCAGGCTCCTCAGACTCCTCTCAGGCTCTCAGGCTCCTCAGGCTCTCAAGCTCCTCAGGCTCTCAGCTCTCAGCTCCTCAGGCTCTCAAGCTCCTCAGGCTCTCAAGCTCCTCAGGCTCTCAGGCTCTCAGGCTCTCAGGCTCTCAGCTCAGCTCTCAGGCTCTCAGGCTCTCAGGCTCTCAGGCTCTTCAGGCTCTCAGCTCTCAGGCCTCAGCTCTCAGGCTCCACTCTCAGGCTCTCAGGCTCCTCAGGCTCTCAGGCTCCTCAGGCTCTCAAGCTCCTCAGGCTCTCAGCTCCTCAGGCTCTCAGGCTCCTCAGGCTCTCAGGCTCCTCGGGCTCTCAGGCTCCTCAGGCTCTCAGGCTCCTCAGGCTCTCAGGCTCCTCAGGCTCTCAGGCTCCTCAGGCTCTCAGGCTCCTCAGGCTCTCAGGCTCTCAAGCTCTCAAGCTCCTCAGGCTCCTTTGGGCTCTCAGCCTCTCAAGCTCCTCAGGCTCCTCAGGCTCTCAGGCTCTCAAGCTCCTCAGGCTCTCAAGCTCCTCAGGCTCTCAGGCTCCTCAGGCTCTCAGGCTCTCAAGCTCCTCAGGCTCTCAGGCTCCTCAGGCTCTCAAGCTCCTCAGGCTCTCAGGCTCCTCAGGCTCTCAGGCTCCTCAGGCTCTCAGGCTCCTCAGGCTCCTCAGGCTCTCAAGCTCCTCAGGCTCTCAGGCTCTCAAGCTCCTCAGGCTGTCAGGCTCCTCAGGCTCTCAGGCTCCTCAGGCTCTCAGGCTCCTCAGGCTCTCAGGCTCCTCAGGCTCTCAGGCTCTCAGGCTCCTCGGGCTCTCAGGCTCCTCAGGCTCTCAGGCTCCTCAGGCTCTCAAGCTCCTCAGGCTCCTCAGGCTCCTCAGGCTCCTCGGGCTCTCAGGCTCTCAGGCTCTCAAGCTCCTCAGGCTCCTCAGGCTCTCAAGCTCCTCAGGCTCTCAGGCTCTCAAGCTACTCAGGCTGTCAGGCTCCTCTGGCTCTCAGGCTCCTCAGGCTCCTCAGGCTCTCAAGCTCCTCAGGCTCTCAAGCTCCTCAGGCTCTCAGGCTCCTCAGGCTCTCAAGCTCCTCAGGCTCCTCAGGCTCCTCAGGCTCTCAAGCTCCTCAGGCTCTCAGGCTCTCAGGCTCTCAGGCTCCTCAGGCTCTCAGGCTCCTCAGGCTCTCAGGCTCCTCAGGCTCCTCAGGCTCTCAGGCTCCTCAGGCTCTCAGGCTTGAAGCACTGTACTCTCCTCCTGCCTTGGTTGTCTGCGTAAAACTCCCGCAGGGTCTCATTCAGAGCAGCAGCGGTGTGATTTTCAAAGCTGGATTTTCAAATTGCTTTTTTAACAATAAAGTCTCTGAGTGTATTTATTTACTGCCCATTTCGTATTTTTTTTTCGTGTTGATCTCATCTTTTTCGCCTTCTATTTGATTCAATTCTCCCGGTGTTATCTCTTTGTGTCGTTTCTCCGTTTTATTTACATTTTTTCTTTCTTCAGCAGCATCCCAGTCGTCAAAGTTCTCATATTCTCCATAAATGTTAAAAGAAATAATGACGTCGCTCATTGTTGTATTAGTAGGCTATGTACTATCTAACTAACGTTAGAGCAAATTGTTAACGGATACTTTGACTGCCAGTTGCTATGGTTACTCACAGCTTTTGTAGGCAGCGCATTTATTTATTAATTTCGAACGGTAAACAGGCAGTTTCACCAGAACTACTTTACTAGATGTCCTCTATCACTTTTTAACAGACACCCTGCAGCCAATCAGAATCGAGTATTCACCCAGACCATGGTATAAATATATATATATATATATTTTAATTAAAAGGCTTTCTATATTTTATCCATTCAATAGTCTACAATAAAATAGCCATACAAACGTAGCGTAATTATAATAATACAATATTTTAGGTACATCATAAAGCGTGCTCGTTAACCAGCAGAGAAACTAATCAGCACAAGCTAGAGTTAGGGCAATGGAGTATTTCAGCCTCATAATTAAATACAAAAGGAGAAAAACTGTGAAAAGGTCCATTTTTAATAGGCTGGCTACGGACGTGTGTGTGTGTGTGTGTGTGTGTGTGTGTGTGTTCCAGGTGAACTTCACTCGTGTGTGTGTGTGCGTTTTCCAGGTGAACTTCACTCGTGCGTGTGTGTGTGTGTGTTCCAGGTGAACTTCACGTGTGTGTCTGTGTGTGTGTTCCAGGTGAACTTCACTCGTGCGTGTGTGTGTGTGTGTTCCAGGTGAACTTCACTTGTGTGTGTGTGTGTGTTCCAGGTGAACTTCACTTGTGTGTGTGTGTGTGTGTGTGTTCCAGGTGAACTTCACTTGTGTGTGTGTGTGTGTGTGTGTGTGTGTGTGTGTGTTCCAGGTGAACTTCACTCGTGCGTGTGTGTGTGTGTGTTCCAGGTGAACTTCACTCGTGCGTATGTGTGTGTGTGTGTGTGTTCCAGGTGAACTTCACTTGTGTGTGTGTGTTCCAGGTGAACTTCTTCGATGAGTTTCAGCTGGAGGGAGTGTCGGCCGACGCTAACGAGATCTTCCTGGAACTCGCGCCCGAAAATCTGTCCAGAGCCTTAAAGACGGCGCAGAACGCCCGATCCGTGAAGATCAAACTGACCAAGAAGACCTGCCCGTGTCTCACGCTGGCGGCGGAGCTGGTGAGGAACACACACACACACACACACACACCTGCCCGTGTCTCACGCTGGCGGCGGAGCTGGTGAGGAACACACACACACAACACACACACACACACACACACACACCACACACCTGCCCGTGTCTCACGCTGGCGGCGGAGCTGGTGAGGAACACACACACACACACACACACACACACACACACACACACACACACACACACACACACCTGCCCGTATCTCACGCTAGCGGCGGAGCTGCTGAGGAACACACACACACACACACACACCTGCCCGTATCTCACGCTGGCGGCGGAGCTGCTGAGGAACACGCACACACTCACACACACTCTCTCTCACACACACACACACACACACACACACACACACACACACACACACACACACACACACACCTGCCCGTGTCTCATGCTGGCGGCGGAGCTGGTGAGGAACACACACACACACACACACACACACACACCTGCCCGTATCTCACGCTGGCGGCAGAGCTGCTGAGGAACACGCACACACTCTCACACACACTCTCTCACACACACTCTCTCTCACAACACACACACACACACACCTGCCCGTGTCTCATGCTGGCGGCGGAGCTGGTGAGGAACACACAACACACACACACACACACACACACACACACACACACACACACACACACACACACACACCTGCCCGTATCTCACGCTGGCGGCGGAGCTGCTGAGGAACACGCACACACTCTCACACACACACACATACACACACACACCAGAGTTTCCGCTAGAAAAAAATGGTGCCGGTCAAAGTGACCGGCAGAGGTTTCATTTAACGGACATTTTGATGATATGCCGGTCAAATATCGCCTCTTAATTAGTTAAGTTGAGGAAAACTGGAGGCAGGCAGGGTAACTTAAAAAATGACATAATCAGGCCGTATAGAATGCAACATGTTATTTTTAGCCTAACTTTTAAATAGATGGAAAAAAACATGAACGTCCGATTGGCGTCAATCAACGCCAATTGTTTTTACTATGGTTTCACACACATTCACTTTTTGAAACATTGAGGCACGGGTGTACATAATACAAATAAATAAAACATCTCCATAGCAGATCATTCATTTAGTTCGCTATTAAATAAGAGATTTAGCACTAAAATCTGTTGTTTTTTAAATCAAGCTGAGGGCTCGTGTCCGCTGCTATCAGTTGCATTGACGACGCGCTGCGCGAGATGCGCAATCTTCACTCGGATGCGGCCGCGCGCTCAGATTTGTAAACCGTGCCTTCAGTTTTTGCAATCTGTACCTACAAATTCATAAACTGTGCCCACGCTTTCGCAATCTGTTCCCACCACGGGTTTGTAAACTGTACTCACGGATTTGTGGCCCCTCCCCAAGTCTATGCCAACCAGGCCTGTTTAAGCGGGATGCATTTCATTGTGTTTAAACTTAATTTTTTTAATGGATAATTTCTTGAATTTTCTAAAAAAAATTAAAAAAAAAAATTAAAAAAAAACATTTAGGCTAGGCTACTAGTATCTTTAAAGTATCTTAAAAAATTTCACATTTAAAAACGAAATATAACACAAACACAAGGTTAGGTTATATAAAAATAAAACATTCATAAATTATTTTTTATATGATTAACATACCGGTATTACATCTTCAGTGAACTCATTTATAGTTATAAACGCAAATGATAACAATAGTATTATTATTAGCCTAATTTAGGTTCTATTTAGGTTTTACATAGCTATTTAGAAGGCGCTTTTATCCAATAAATCCAATAGCAATTCGTTAAATGTCAGTCATAATACAGGTTAGACAATAATAATACAGGGCTAAGATTATCACAAATAAACACAAGATTTGGCGCATATCCAAGTGTGTGTGTGTGTGTGTGTGTGTGTGTGTGTGTGTGTGTGTGAGTGTGGAGCACGCACTGCATGGCGCGGGCGTGAACACTTGCATTTTACTTTCAACAGTGGAAACAACTTAAAATACTCTTATAATTTCTGGTCATACAGAAAAGAATAATACAGCATTCGAAACTATTTTATATTTGTCCAAACTCACATTACAAGAAAACGTTGTGCTTTTGTAAAATAAAATAAAACAATCAGGCGCGCTCTCATGATCTCCGTGAACTGGAGCGCGTCTCATACGGAAACAAAATATAGGCTACATATAAAGCTTCAGATCGTTCTTCTCATTCAGCACTGCGGGAAAATATTATTTTCAGGTTCTAATTTGGCCTTAGAAAACCAGAAAAATCGTTTTTTTTTCCATATTAATTTGTGAATATTTTAAATGTGTAATAAAGGGGCAAAAAGTCGGAGGGTGCATTTCAGTGGCGGCGTTTCACAAAAACCTAGAGTATGGCATTCCCTCTGGCATAACGTTAAATTACCGACATTACCGAACGATATACCTCACATTAACAAAATGCACAAAGCACTGTTAACTTGTAACGCGTTGTGTCAGGAGGAGGGAAAGAAAATAGGGATAGCTCACAGCTTATTAGGCCAGACAGAATCGCGGAGGCGATTGGCATCACAACAACTTTTTTCAAGTTTTTTCAACTATCTGTACCACGCTCCGTCCACATCGTTATCAAACAAACAAAACCAGATACAGTAAAATGAACGTGAGTTGAGAGCGTTCATTTGCACTACGTACGTGCCTGTCTTTTTAGCAAAAAGATACCTTTCACTGAATATCTACAGTGGCGTAGGGCGAGGGCGTCGTGAGGTACTTGAATGTAGCTTTTGACTCGTTCGACCCGAGTTCGAATCCGCCTTTTGCCGAACTCTCTCTTCTCCCTTTTCCCAACACCGAAACCGTGATATGGCTTTGTGCCTTTTCACGATTTTTATTGAACCTTTAGCAGCAGCTATCCGTCAAAACCCAGCAATCAAAGGTATTGAAACACCACAACAAACACATAAAATCTCACTTTATGCAGATGATATCCTACTATATATACAAGAACCCCTAGCATCTACTCAAGAAATAATTAAAACAATCCAATCCTTCTCAAAAATATCAGATTATGCAATAAACTGGAATAAATCTTTCATCCTCCCTTTACATAAAACCAAATGGGATGTGGCACACCATCAATCACCGATACCTATATGTCATGATCACATCACTTACTTAGGCATTAAAATTTCCTCCAGACTGTCAGAGTTGGTAACACTTAACTTCACACCACTGCTAAAAAAAATAGAAGACGATTTGCTCAGGTGGCTCAACCTTCCAATCTCCATAATCGGCAGGATAGCAGCAATAAAAATGACAATTTTACCGAAAATTAATTACCTATTTTCAATGATTCCAACCCACCCCACACTCACCTGGTTTAAATCACTAGACTCCATTATAACTCGCTTCTACTGGAAAAATAAAACACCAAGGATTAAACTCACTACACTACAAAAAAGTAAGGTTCAAGGAGGACTAGAAGCACCAAATTTCCAATATTACTCAATGGCTAACCAACTGCAATACATATACAAATGGATTCACCCCACCCAATCTGATATTATATGGCTAGATATAGAACAATCACTATGCAAAGAATTAAATATAGCTGACATACCGTTCCTCACCAAATCAATTAAACAACACACATGTTTTAATGTAGTAACTATATCTGCCACTCTGACAGCCTGGTGGAAATTTCACCAAATCACAAATTCTACATTAGCTCCATCTAACCTCACCCCACTGTGGAACAACCGTGACTTTATAAGCAATAAAAAAACATTGAATTTTCACACATGGGCGGAAAAGGGTATCACCCACATTAAGCATATTCTCAAATCTAACACATTTACACCATTTCCGCAACTGGCCCAGGAGTATGGCATCGGGAGCAACGAATTTTTAAAATACCTACAACTCAAATCTTCTGTTCTGACAAAAATCAACATCAGAGACACAAATTTAGAACTTCCACCGGCAATATCAGACTTGGTCAACATTTCCTCCCCAAAGAAACTTCTCTCTAAAATATACAAAATCATTTCAAACCAACTTCAGACCATATACTTACCAACAATAAAATGGGAAAACGATCTTTCAATAGCCCCTGATGCCAACTTCTGGACCCAAATCTGTAAAAACATCTATCTCATGTCCAAAAATGCGAATCTTCAGCTAATACAATACAAAATACTTCACAGA
>CM070840.1:715306-770306 GCA_036326025.1 Chrosomus eos
ATTGACGCTCCGTGGCGAGGGATTGCGCCGTGAGCGAGCGGATTGACGCTCCGTGTGCCGAGCGGATTGACGCTCCGTGTGCCGAGCGGATTGACGCTCCGTGAGCCGAGCGGATTGACGCTCCGTGATGCCGAGCGGATTGACGCTCCGTGAGCCGAGCGGATTGACGCTCCGTGTGCCGAGCGGATTGACGCTCCGTGAGCCGAGCGGATTGACGCTCCGTGAGCCGAGCGGATTGACGCTCCGTGAGCCGAGCGGATTGACGCTCCGTGGCCGAGCGGATTGACGCTCCGTGTGCCGAGCGGATTGACGCTCCGTGTGCCGAGCGGATTGACGCTCCGTGTGCCGTGGGATTGACGCTCCGTGAGCCGAGCGGATTGACGCTCCGTGAGTCCTGAGCGGATTGACGCTCCGTGTGCCGAGCGGATTGACGCTCCGTGGCCGAGCGGATTGACGCTCCGTGAGCCGAGCGGATTGACGCTCCGTGTAGCCGAGCGGATTGACGCTCCGTGAGCCGAGCGGATTGACGCTCCGTGAGCCGAGCGGATTGACGCTCCGTGAGCCGAGCGGATTGACGCTCCGTGAGCCGAGCGGATTGACGCTCTCCGGATTGAGCCGTAGCGGATTGACGCTCCGTGGCCGAGCGGATTGACGCTCCGTGAGCCGAGCGGATTGACGCTCCGTGAGCCGAGCGGATTGACGCTCCGTGAGCCGAGTTGATTGACGCTCCGTGAGCCGAGCGGATTGACGCTCCGTGTGCCGAGCGGATTGACGCTCCGTGAGCCGAGCGGATTGACGCTCCGTGAGCCGAGCGGATTGACGCTCCGTGTGCCGTGCGGATTGACGCTCCCGTGAGCCGAGCGGATTGACGCTCCGTGAGCCGAGCGGATTGACGCTCCGTGAGCCGAGCGCTTCAAATGAGTTTCGTTCCGCTTTTTTGGCGCATACACATTATCGAACATTTATCGACCTCTTGATATCGTTTTATCAAGAACTTATATCGCAATAATTATCGTTATCATTTTATCGCCCAGCCCTATGTATAAATGTGTATATATGTGTATGTATGTGTAAATGTGTATAAACTGAGACGTGACTGTGTTTCAGGTGATGGAGGCGAATCTGAACGGGGAAATGAATCTCAAGATTGAGACGGACCTCGTTTCTGTCACAACACACTTCAAAGAGCTGGGGAACCCACCCTGGGTGTTGGTGTGTGTGTGTGTGTGTGTGTAGTGTGATAGTGTGTGTGTGTTAGTGCTGATAGTGTGTGTGTGTGTGTAGTGCTGATAGTGGGTGTGTGTGTGTGTGTGTGTGTGTGTGTGTGTGTGTGTGTGTGTGTGTGTTGTGGTGTGTGTGTGTGGTGTGTTAGGGCTGTCACTTTTGAGAAAAATCACATTCGGACGGATATCGAATATCAAGCAATATATTCGAATATCTACAAGTAAAATGAAGAGTTTTTCTTTTGCCTTCGCCGGAGATGTGTTAAAAGATAGCGGAGTACATTCATGATTCATGATACACACATTCATACCAGTATAATAATCCTCCTGGCGCTGGGTCTGGGTGAGTAATTTACTCTCTTACCTTTGTTCTTTGACACTTTAAGACCAGCCGCTGCTGACAGAGACGCGATCTGACCACACAGAGATGGATCTGACATCTGAGACTTTATTTAAATAATTTAAGACTGCTCTTACGATGACACTCGACAAAACGGACATTTGACATAATTTGTGTTATGGTTTGTTCAAGCCCGAAAGAGAACTCGATACTTACGCGCGTCTTTTCTGTGGGTCGTGTGTGTGGGTGTGGTGTGTGTGTGTGTGTGTGTGTGTGTGTGTGTATTAGGCAGGAATTATAGCGCGGTTTCTTTCGTCGTCTTTATCTTCCATTTTCAAAACAAGCTGGGTATATTGGCTATTATTCGCTTGATTTGGTCATGGGCCGACGCTACAATACGTTTAGAGCGGCCGCTTCTGGATGAGATGGCAAACAATAAATAAAAAGCAAATGATAGACTGTAAAAAATGCGCAAAACATGGCACTTTAAAAACCGGATAGTTTATTTATAGTTCGATTTCGGATATTTCACGCCATGTTCGAATTCATATTCGAATATCGAATAAAAAGTGACAGCCCTAGTGTGTGTAGTGCTGATAGTGTGTGTGTGTAATGCTGATTGTGTGTGTGTGTGTGTGTGTGTGTGTAATGCTGATTGTGTGTGTGTGTGTAATGATGATTGTGTGTGTGTGTGTGTGTGTGTGTGTGTGTGTGTGTGTGTGTGTGTGTGTGTGTAGTGTGTGTGTGTGTTGCTGTGTGTGTGTGTGTGTGTGTGTGTGTGTGTGTGTGTGTGTGTGTGTGTGTGTGTGTGTGTGTGTGTGTGTAATGCTGATTGTGTGTGTGTGTGTGTCTTAGGTGAGGACGGGTCTCAGAGCACCAGTGCGAGTCACAGAGACTCAGAGTTCATGGCTCAGACACGCCTGGATATCCGGAAACTGCAGCAGTTCCTGACGGGACAACAGGTCAATCCCAGCAAAGCCATGTGCAGTAAGAACATCACCACACACACCTGTGCACACACACCTGCGCATACACACCTACACACCTGCGCATACACACCTGCACACACACACCTACACACACACACACACACCTGCGCACACACACACACACCTGTGTGTACACACACCTGCGCACACACACAAACACACACACACCTGCGCACACACAAACAACACACACACACACACACACACACACACACACACACACCTGCGCACACTAGGGGTTTCATCAACTAGTCGACTGTCACAACCACTAGTCGGCGCTGTCGGCCCTAATTGACTAGTAGGAAACAAAACAGCGTCAGGCGTTGAGGTTCCTGTGTCGTGAATGAACTCGTAAAACGCTCCAAACTAGAGTCTGACATCCTGGCAGATTGAATCCCGATAACAGCATGCATGCTGGATCCACAGTTTAAGCTCCTGAAGTTTCTCCAGGAAAATATCAGAGCGGATGCCCTGGCTCACCGGACTCAGCTGGAGGAGGAGGAACTCCTGAACTGCTACGGTTAGAATTAACCCCAACCCTAATGTCTAAACAATCGAGTTTACCATGTTTAAGTCCTTTGGCTAAATACACACATATATATATATATATATATTTCTCAGGTCTGTGGGGCGAGTAGCTTATACGCTGAGTTTTGGTTCATTTAAGAGACGAGCGCGCCGGCGCCTCTGATTATATTGCATGCATGCTATTAGCCTATTATTTATTAAATCCAGGAAATCAGTTGATTAAACATTGATTAAAATTAAGATACAATAATACAAAAAGAAATTCACTTTAAAGAAAGGCTTTCTACAAAAACAAACTTAATGAAGTGGTAAAAATGTCTGCCCACTCCATTTGTCTCCCGATATTTTCAGGATTATCTTATTCATGCCTTTCACTTGTCATATAATCAACATGAAATAAATAATAATAATAATAATAAAAAAAAATGTAAACATGAATATGAAACTAAATCGTTTTTTGCAATTTTTCCATGTGGCAATGTTTATCTGCAACGTTCGCTGATGCGCGTGTGTGGCGCGGCTCATAACAAGAATGTTTAATTACAAGAATGTTTTAAACGAATGCTGCTGTTTTTGTATTAACACATGTTGATGAAAAGAATAACTGATGAATTTATTATGTTATTTTTATTTATTTTTTTTAAATATATTTCCAATGATTCACCAGAACTCCTTCCTCTGTGTCTTCCTTAACAATGCTCAATGCGTTAATGCGTCAATTAATGAATAAATAATTTAACGACTAATCGTCGACTGTTATGCAAAACTAGTCGACTAGCAAAAATCAGTAGTTGTGAAACCCCTAGCGCACCACACACACACACACACACACCTCTGCACACACACACCTGCGCACACACACACCTCTGCACATACACCTGCACACACACACCTCTGCACACACACCTGCACACACACACACACACCTGCGCACACACACCTCTGCACACACACCTGCACACACACACACACACCTGCGCACACACACACACACCTCTACACACACACCTACACACACACACCTGCGCACACACACACCTCTGCACACACACCTGCACACACACACACACACACACACACACACACCCCCACACCCCTGCGCACACACACCTCTACACACACACCTGCACACACACACACACACCTGCGCACACACACCTCTGCACACACACCTGCACACACACACACACAACACACACACACACCCACACCCCTGCGCACACACACCTCT
The DNA here is from genome assembly GCA_036326025.1 of Chrosomus eos. Classification (NCBI taxonomy): domain Eukaryota; kingdom Metazoa; phylum Chordata; class Actinopteri; order Cypriniformes; family Leuciscidae; genus Chrosomus; species Chrosomus eos. Next base: position 719,618 of record CM070840.1, read on the forward strand.
GCACACACACCTGCACACACACACACCTGCGCACACACACCTCTGCACACACACCTGCACACACACACACACCCCTGCGCACACACACCTCTGCACACACACCTGCACACACACACACCTGCGCGCACACACACCTGCACACACACCTGCACACACACACACCTGCGCACACACACCTCTGCACACACACCCCTGCGCACACACACACACACACACACACACACACACCTGCACACACACTCACCTGCACACACACACACCTGCGCACACACACCTCTGCACACACACCCCTGCGCACACACACACACACCTGCACACACACACACACCTGCACACACACACACCTGCACACACACACACCTGCGCCCACACATGAGTATTGTGTGATCGATACTATAGATCACACAATACTCTTAGATCGACTACAAAATTACACTGGTGTTCAAGGACAAGCATTAAGCTGGTTCAGGTCACACTTAACTGACCGCTACCATTTCGTCTCCTTAAATGGAGAAAAATCGATCAAACCTTCGGCAAACCATGGAGTGCCCAGGGATCTGTGTTAGGCCCTTTATTATTCTCAATATATATGCTGCCACTTGGTAATATTCTAAGGAAACATGGAATTAGTTTCCATTGCTATGCTGATGACACTCAAATATATATTTCATCACGGCCAGATGAATACGCTAAATTATCCAAATGACAGATTGTGTTAAAGATATAAAAGATTGGATGACGCGTAACTTTCTTTTATTAAATCCAGACAAGACAGAGGTAATACTTATCGGTTCTAAAAACCGTCTACAAAACCTCTCACAACACGACTTTAACATAGTAGGATGCCCTGTTACTTTATCCGCTACAGTAAAAGACCTGGGTGTTATATTAGACTGCAACCTGTCTTTTGAAAATCATACTTCATATGTTACAAAAACTGCCTTTTTCCACCTTAGAAACATTGCTAAGCTATGTAACATGCTATCTGTTTCAGATGCAGAAAAGTTAGTTCATGCATTCATGACCTCGAGACTAGATTACTGTAATGCTTTATTAGCTGGTTGTCCTGCATCCTCAATAAACAAGCTACAGTTAGTCCAAAATGCAGCCGCTAGAGTTCTTACTAGATCAAGAAAATATGATCATATAACACCAGTTTTATCATCACTTCATTGGTTACCATAAGTTCCGTATTAATTACAAGGTATTGCTACTGACTTATAAAGCTCTAAATGGTTTAGCTCCAGTTATTTAACAGATCTTCTATCGCCCTACAATCCATCGCGCTCTTTAAGATCACTAAATTCGAGGCTTCTGGTCATTCCTAGGATATCCAGATCCACCAAATGAGGGAGAGCATTTTCACATTTTAGCTCCGAAGCTCGGAATAGCCTTCCTGATATTGTTCGTTGCTCAGACTCGCTCCCCCAGTTTAAAACTAGACTAAAGACCATCTACTTCACCAGGCATTCATATAAATTTTTTATCTAATAGTTACTGTAAATTCGGCCTCTAGTTCATAAACGCCAGAGGAGAACTGGCCCCCGACTGAGCCTGGGTTCTCCCAAGGTTTTTTTTTCTCCATTGGGTCATCTGATGGAGTTTTAGGACGCCATTAGGTCACTTGATGGAGTTTTTCGGTTCCTTGCCACTGTTGCCTTTGGCTTGCTCAGTTGGGGATATTCAGATTAATTAACCAATCATACCATTGATCAGCTTTACCAAACTTGGATGTCTTTTTCCATTAATAAACAAACATTAAGTTGTTTTGATTAATACTGTGAAGTAGCTTTGATACAATCTGTATTGTGTGTCCTCTGCACACACACCTGCGCGCACACACACACCTCTGCACACACACACACCTGCACACACACACACCTGCGACACACACACACACTGCGCACACACACACCTGCGCACACACACACCTGAGCACACACACACCTGCACACACACACACCTCTGCACACACACACCTGCGCACACACACCTCTGCACACACACCTGCGCACAGTCACACACACCTGTCCTGTATATACACTCAGCTCTCAGCATTTCACTTAATGCCTGTTCTGTTTGTGTTTTACCCAGATATTGTCCACAACAGGATTCTTCACCTGATTTTCCTGCATGAGGATGTTTCTCTTCAGTACTTCATCCCCGCGGTGGCGTGAGCTCTAGCCCGCCGCGAGACTGAGGCCTTCGGTTTAATCCCCGCGGTGGCGTGAGCTCTAGCCCGCCGCGAGACTGAGGCCTTCGGTTTAATCCCCGCGGTGGCGTGAGCTCTAGCCCGCCGCGAGACTGAGGCCTTCGGTTTATAAACGATCCTGTTCCTCTGTTCAGAAGGGTTTCAAAGGGTCAGTTGTTCGGCTCTCTTTATTAAAAGTAACACTTTGTTTTTGGAGTTTCCCATGTAAATGTATGTATATATGAATAAAATGATTGTTTGATAATAGTATTTCTATTTAGAGCATTTATTTTGTACACCATAAACATTCCGAAGTTATGAATATGGTGCTTTTCACAAGAGATTATTCCAAAGCATCGTTATAGAGGATTCAGCTGTAAAAGCCCACACTAACGAGAGTTTGGAGGAGATGAAATGAAATATACTTTACTGTCCCTTATAGGGAAATTTTAATGGACTCCATAGCCAACATTTCACCCACGCCTGATACAGTAAAAATTACACAAAATATTCAAACACACCATACACATAAAAATAACTAGACATCACTTATTCATGTTCAACAGTCTAAATGATATCGGTACAAAAGAGTTTTTAAACCTGTTCTGTTTGTAACGGAGAGTTTTGTACCTTCTAGATGTTAAGAGTTCATGAGACGGGTCACAAAATCTTTTTAGCCTCATTTATAATGTCAGAATACTGGGATAGTCTTTCAGTCCAATCATTTTCATCAAAGTTCGAACAATATAGTATCTTTGATTTTGATTTTACAGAAATATTATCATACCAAGTGGACAAGTCATATCTGGATCACACTTCCGAGTACAGACTGATAAAAATTAACATTTTCCTATCAAACCACAATCTTCGTAAAAAACTAAAATCACTGGTGAAGTCTTCTTACACACACACACACATAAACACAACACACACACAACACACTAAAAGGCTGGTCAAGTTCAGCGGTGGGAGAAGGGAGAGAAGAAACAAGGAGTTCTGTAACTGACTGAAGCAATCAATTGTGACTAACCCACCGCTTTCGGACCGGCCGAATCACCCAGCAGAGCTTCAGGGGTTTTATAGCGCCAACTGGAGACACAAGTCTCGACAACGGTGACACGCGTCATGTTGCTCTTTTACTCATTTAAAGCGTTTATATATATTATAATAATAATATGGTTTAATTTAATCTCTACAAATCCCCATTGAAGGTGAAATTACGATCTTTTTAGTCGTTTCTGTGATTCAAAGTGTTGCATGATGGGAAATGCCTGCATGGTGGCATCACGTGACGCGCGCGAAACAGAATCAAAATAGTATGATTTATGTCATTGAAGTGTGTTTATATATATATATATATATATATATATAAATATATATATATATATATATATATATATATATATATATATATATATATATATATATAATATATATATATAATATATATCATACATGCCAACCCTACCGATTTTTCCGGGAGACTCCCGAATTTCAAAGCCCTCCCGAAAATCTCCCGGACCGACCTTTCTCCCGAATTTCTCCCGATTTCCGAGTGCGGGTGCGAGAGAGACACCCAGCCGACGGGGTGTCATTGGTTGTTGCGTTAAATCTTACTTAGAAACAATAGTGCTATTTTCTGATTGGCTAACAACACCAGACGAACAACACCAGAGGAGACGCGCGGCCAGAGTTTAGGGCGCTGCTGGCATATTAAATATATTACAAATAGTTTTTCAGCGTGAGAAATACAATGTGTGGCGGGAGAGCGTGACAAAAGACCGAAATGAGTGACTGTCACCCTCAATGCGTGACACTTCAGAGCCCTGCTGATGAGTGATGAAAGCACAAGCAGAAACACGGATAAAGCCTATGTATTTTGTATTTACACTTCTCTTGTAAGTAATTCGTGGCTGCTGTCAGTGAAAATTGCTCTCCATTATACAAATATATATATATATATATATATATATATATATATATATATATATATATATATATATATATATATATATATATATAATATATACAAAAAATATTGTACAAAAAAAATTTGCGTTTGTGATATATGACCCCCCAACCCCCCAATCCCCCCTCCCCCCCCCACCCCACTTTGAATAGCTCCCGAATTCTGGGGTCTCAAGGTTGGCAAGTATGAGATATATATATAGTTTATAACCCATGTGTGATGCTTTGCTCTCTTTATCATTTCGTTTCATTTGTAAATTTTTGCTATGTTGCCTATTTAGATTTTTGTTATGATACCTTGGCATTAACAACAACAAAAAAAACACACCAGAATTAGGACACTGGCAAACTTTAATAAAGTGAACAGTTCTGTTAAAACTGTCATGTAAAATCACATTTTACGAATCACGCCTTTTTTCGTTCTACTGCTTTTACATGAAGTTTACTGCATTTGAGCTCGATAAAAGATAATATGTTTGAGATACTAACTTTATTAATTGAGATACTTTGCAGCAAAATTCCCTCTGTACAGCCACAGCAAATGAAATATGTATAATATAAAATAATTCTTAACGAGCCGAGAAAAAACTTCTGAACTTCCGATAAAACATGCATCATTTCAAGAAGTAAAAGACTGAATGCACGAATGTTCATTATTAAAAATGATTAATTAAATGTTAATGTGCTATTAAGATTATTTAAACTTTCACAAAGGAACAACTTTCTCACCAAAATGTTTCTTTGCGGCTCTAAAGGCCCTCAATCCACTGCTCTAAAACTCAAACCGGTCCTTACACAGATAGTTGTACAAATACACTCTCCACAGACAGACAGACACACACACACACACACACACCGTTACAGTCAGGAGTGCAAGGGGTCAGAACACCACACGCACATACAGAGAGGAGCTGCTCACTGTATGATGGTGAAGATGATGATGGTGATGATGATGATGATGATGGTGATGATGGTGGTGATTCAATTCAATCAATTCAATTCAAGTTTATTTGTATAGCGCTTTTCACAATACACATTGTCTCAAAGCAGCTTTACAGAAAGTGCATTTCAGAAATGTACAAAGAAAAATACAGTTAGTTAATCATGTATAAATTTAGGCATAACATATCGCCGGTGTTTAGTCGTCTCTTCACAGGCGTCGAGTCGTCTCTCCACAGGCGTTTATGCTTCCACGTTAGTCTCTCTCCACAGTGTGTTTTAGTCGTCTCTCACAGGTAGTGTTGGGGCATCTGAAGTCTTCGTGAGAGGCTGGATACAAACTGGAGCTGACGAACGCTATTTACCTCGGGACTAGCGTCCCGAGATAACAGCAGAAAGACAGATGGGAAATAATTAGCATAGCTGATGTTCATAATATTAATGCATTCGAACTGATTCAGCAGTAGTATAAAAGGTAAGCATTAAGTGAATGCTTGGTTAAAGAGATGCGTCTTTAATCTAGTTTTAAACTGGGACAGCGAGTCTGAGTCTCGAACAATATCAGGAAGGCTATTCCAGAGTTTAGGAGATAAATGTGAGAACGCCCTCCCTCCTTTAGTAGACTTAGATATCCTAGGAACGACCAGAAGCCTCGAATTTTGTGATCTTAAAGAGCGCGATGGATTGTAGGGCGATAGAAGTCTGTTAAATACACAGGAGCTAAACCATTTAGAGCTTTATAAGTCAATAGTAATACTTTGTAATTGATACGGAACTTAATAGGTAACCAGTGTAGAGATGATAAAATTGGTGTTATATGATCATATTTTCTTGATCTAGTAAGAACTCTAGCGGCTGCATTTTGCACTAACTGTAGCTTGTTTATTGAGGATGCAGGACAACCAGCTAATAAAGCTTACAGTAATCTAGTCTCGAGGTCATGAATGCATGAACTAACTTTTCTGCATCTGAAACAGATAGCATGTTACGTAGCTTAGCAATGTTTCTAAGGTGGAAAAAGGCTGTTCTTGTAACATATGAAATATGATTTTCGAAAGTCAAGTTGCGGTCTAGTATAACACCCAGGTCTTTTACTGTAGTGGATAAGTAACAGGACATCCTTCTAAATTAAAGTTGTATTGTAAGGGATTTTGTGGGTAGTTTTTTGGACCAATAAGTAATACCTCCGTTTTATCTGAATTTAATAGCAGGAAATTACACGTCATCCAGCATTTTATATCTTTTAGACACTCTGTCAAGTTAGATAAGTTAGTGTTTTCATCTGGTCGTGATGAGATATATAATTGAGTGTCATCAGCATAACAGTGAAAATTAATTCCATGTTTTCTTATAATATTACCAAGTGGCAGCATATATATTGAGAATAGCAGAGGGCCTAGCACAGATCCTTGCGGCACTCCATAGTCTACTGATGTTATCTTTGATTTTTCCCCATTTAAACAGACGAAATGGTAACGGTCTGATAAGTACGATCTAAACCAGCTTAATGCCTGTCCCTGAACACCAGTGTAGTTTTGTAGTCGATCTAAGAGTATTTTATGATCTATAGTGTTGAACGCGGCGCTAAGATCAAGTAGAACTAGTATTGAGATACAGCCTTGGTCAGAGGCTAAGAGTAAATCATTTGTAATTTTAACTAGCGCAGTTTCTGTGCTATGATGCGGTCTGAATCCCGACAATGAAATTTTTTCAAGAAAGAGTACAATTGAGCGGACACAATCTTTTCTAGTATTTTAGACATAAATGGAAGATTTGAGATGGGTCTGTAATTTGCTAGGTTATTTGAATCTAATTGCGGTTTCTTAATGAGAGGTTTTATTACTGCCAGCTTGAATATTTTTGGAACGTGACCTAAAAATAAAGACGAGTTAATAATATTGAGAAGAGGCTCTTCCACTACAGGTAACACTTCTTTAAGTAGTTTAGTGGGTATTGGATCTAATAAACATGTTGTTGGTTTAGATGCAATGATTAGTTTATTTAGTTCTTCCTGTCCTATAGTTGTAAAGCGGTTTAGTTGTTCTAGGGGGCCATAATTGAGGCTGAGTCATAAGACACCATAGAGGATTGTACATTTACAATTGTGTTTCGGATGCTTTCTATTTTCTCATTGAAGTAATTCATAAAATCATTACTACTATATTGTAACGGAATATTTTGCTCTGGAGATGTCTGATTATTTGTTAGTCTAGCCACGGTGTTAAATAAAAACCTTGGATTATTTTGGTTATTTTCAATTAGTTTGCAGATATGCTCAGCCCTGGCTGATTTTAGAGCCCTTTTATAACGTGACATACTGTCTTTCCACGCGATTCTGAAGACCTCTAAATTAGTTCGTTTCCATTTACGCTCTAAGTTACGAGTTTCTCTCTTGATAGCATGCGTAGCACTGTTGTACCATGGTGTTTTAGTTTTCTCTCTAACCTTTTTTAATCTAATTGGTGCAACAATATCTAGTGTACTAGAGAAAATGTTGCTCATACTGCTAGTCATTTCCTCTAGTTCATCTGTTTGTTTGGGTTTACTGAGCAGCTGAGATAGATCAGGTAAGCTATTTGAGAATCTATCTATAGTGGTTGGAAGGATTGTTCTGCCTGGTCTATAACGTGGTGCAACATGACAAATTTCAGCAGTGCGTATTATGCAAGTTACCATGTAATGATCAGTGAGATCGTCACTTTGCGGTATAATATCTATATCGGTTGGATCGGTTCCATATGAAATAATTAAATCTAGTGTATGATTTAGACGATGAGTGGGACCACTGACGTTTTGCTTCACCCCAAAAGAGTTTAAAAGATCTGTAAACGCAGCCCCTAACGCATCTTTTGTATTATCTACGTGTATGTTAAAGTCGCCAATAATTATTGCTTTATCGACATTGACCAATAGGTCTGAGAGAAAGTCTGCAAAATCTTTTAGGAAATCAGTATATGGCCCTGGAGGTCTATATACGGTAGCCAAGGCTAGAGATAATAAGGATTTCTTTCTTACATCTAAGAGCGTAACATTTAGCACAAGTACTTCAAACGAATTAAACCTATGACAAGTTTTCTGAGTAACATTAAGAATATCTCTATAGATTGTTGCAACACCGCCGCCACGACCGATCAGACGGGGCTCATGCTGCAATGATGGTGAAGATGATGATGATGATGGTGATGATGGTGTGATGATGATGATGATATGATGATGATGATGATGGCGGTGATGATGATGGTGATGATGATGGTGATGATGATGATGATGGTGGTGATGGTGATGATGATGATGGTGATGATGATGGTGATGATGATGATGGTGGTGATGATGGTGATGATGATGATGATGGTGATGATGGTGGTGATGATGGTGATGATGATGATGGGTGATGATGATGGTGATGATTATGGTGGTGATGATGATGGATGTGATGATGATGGTGGTGATGATGTGATGATGATGATGATGAGATGGTGAAGATGATGATGATGATGGTGATGATGGTGGTGATGATGATGAGATGATGATGATGATGCGGTGATGATGATGATGATGATGGTGATGATGATGGTGGTGATGATGGTGGTGATGATGGTGATGATGATGATGATGGTGATGAGGATGGTGGTGATGATGGTGATGATGATGGTGGTGATGATGGTGATGATGATGATGATGATGGTGATGATGATGATGATGATGGTGGTGATGATGATGTGGTGATGATGATGATGGTGGTGATGATGATGATGATGATGGTGGTGATGATGGTGATGATGATGTGGTGATGATGGTGATGATGATGGTGATGATGGTGGTGATGATGGTGATGATGATGATGATGATGGTGGTGATGATGGTGATGATGATGGTGGTGATGATGGTGATGATGATGGTGATGATGGTGGTGATGATGGTGATGATGATGGTGATGATGATGGTGGTGATGATGATGATGATGATGATGATGATGGTGGTGATGATGAGATGATGGTGGTGATGTGATGATGATGGTGATGATGGTGATGATGATGATGGTGGTGATGATGGTGATGATGATGATGGTGGTGGTGATGGTGATGATGATGATGATGGTGGTGATGATGATGATGGTGGTGTGATGATGGTGATGATGATGATGATGGTGGTGATGGTGATGATGATGATGATGGTGAGTGATGGTGATGATGATGTGGTGTGATGGTGATGATGATGATGGTGGTGATGATGGTGATGATGATGATGATGGTGGTGATGTGTGATGATGATGATGGTGGTGATGGTGATGATGTGATGGATGATGTGGTGGTGATGGTGATGATGGTGGTGATGATGTGTGATGATGATGATGGTGGTGATGGTGATGATGATGATGTGATGTGATGGATGTGAGTGATGGTGATGATGATGATGTGTGATGGTGTGTGTGATGATGGTGATGATGATGTGTGGTGATGTGATGATGGTGGTGATGGGTGATGATGATGATGGTGGTGATGGTGGTGATGTATGATTGGATGGTGATGGGGTGATGATGATGATGGTGGTGATGTGGTGATGTGATGATGTGATGTGATGATGGTGGTGATTGGTGATGTGATGGTGTGATGATGATGTGGTGATGGTGATGATGATGAGTGGTGATGGTGTGATGGATGTGATGTGATGATGATGGTGTGATGGATGATGGTGATGATGATGATGGTGTGGTGTGTGATGGTGTGGTATGATGATGATGAGTTGGTGGTGATGGTGATGATGTGATGGTGGTGTGTGTGATGATGGTGATGGTAGGTGATGATGATGATGGTGGTGATGGTGATGATGATGATGAGATGGTGGTGATGGTGATGATGGATGATGGTGGTGATGATGTGATGATGATGTGATGGTGATGTGGTGATGGGATGATGATGATGGTGGTGATGTGATGATGATGATGATGGTGGTGGATGGTGATGTGATGATGTGATGATGGTGGTGATGTGATGGTGATGATGTGTATGGTGATGATGGTGATGATGATGATGATGGTGTGTGATGGTATGATGATGATGATGGTGTGGTGATGTGATGATGATGATGATGATGAGTGGTGTGATGGTGATGATGATGTGTGATGGTGATGATGATGTGATGTGTGATGTGTGATGGTGATGGTGATGGTGATGTGATGATGATGGGGTGTGTGTGATGGTGGTGATGATGATGATGGTGGTGATGGTGATGATGGTGATGAGTTGATGGTGGTGATGGTGTGATGATGTGTGATGGTGAGTGAGTGGTGGTGATGGATGATGATGGTGTGATGGATGTGATGATGGTGGTGATGTGATGTGGTGATGGAGTGAGTGATAGGTGTGAGTGATGATGATGGTGGTGTGTGATGGTGATGATGATGTGATGATGGTGTGTGTGATGTGTATGATGATGTGGATGGTGTGTGATGATGATGGTTGATGGTGATGATGTGGTGATGATGTGTGATGTTGATGGGGTTGATGATGTGGTGATGGTGGATGATTGGTGAGATGTGATGTGTGTGGTGATGGTGTGATGATGATGAGTGGATGGTGTGTGATGGTGATGATGATGATGTGTGTGATGATGTGTGATGAGTGATGATGATGGATGTGATGGTGATGATGATTGATGGTGATGGTGGTGATGTGATGATGATGTGATGGTGGTGATGTTGTGATGTGATGATGAGTGTGATGGGTGAGATGATGATGTGATGTGTGTGTGGTGATGATGGTGGTGATGTGATGTGATGTTGATGATTGTGATGGGTGATGATGAGTGGTGGTGATGGTGATGATGTGTGGTGGTGTGATGTGATTGGTGATGATGGTGATGATGGTGGTGATGGTGATGATGATGATGGATGGTGGTGATGGTGATGATGATGGTGGTGATGGTGATGATGGTGATATGGTGGTGATGATGATGTGATGATGGTGTTGATGATGGTGGTGATGGTGGTGATGTGATGATGATGGTGGTGATGGTGATGATGGTGGTGATGGTGATGATGATGTGTGGTGGTGATGGTGTGTGATGATGTGGTGGTGATGATGGTGTGGTTGTGATGTGTGATGATGGTGATGATGGTGATGATGATGATGGTGGTGATGATGGTGATGATGATTATGGTGGTGATGATGGTGATGGTGATGATGATGATGGTGATGATGGTGGTGATGATTATGATGGTGGTGATGGTGATGGTGGTGATGATGATGATGGTGATGATGGTGGTGATGATGATGATGGTGGTGATGATGGTGGTGATGGTGATGGTGATGATGGTGATGATGGTGGTGATGGTGGTGATGGTGATGGTGGGTGATGATGATGGTGGTGATGATGATGATGATGGTGGTGATGGTGGTGATGATGGTGATGGTAATGATGATGGGATTTATCTGACCTTGGTGACGTGAGGCCGCTAGCAGACGGTCGGTTTAGCCAGTTTGTCTGCTTCATGACCTGAGCCCCAGATTGTCATGTTTTATCTCTAAAGCCCTATTCGCACGGGATTAGTATTACCTGGTGACCTCTAGTAATTTGTAATAATTGCAGAGTTTGTCTGAGATCTTAATCCCGTGCGAATCGACCATGTCTGTAATTTGTAAAGTAAAAATTCCCCCGCAAATTACCTACTATATTTCGCCGAACACCGAGGTCCTGTGATAATATTAGTCCCGTGCGAATCGGCATCTCTGTGATTTGGCCGGATCGTATATCATTTTTTCAAGGTTTTTGTTTCATGTGCGCCTTTTTATCCATCTTTCGCGAATAATGGAGGCTGGTTTGGAGTGTTTTGATAGTATTTTGGGGGCTGAGTCATATCGCTTCACACAACTACACAATTTGCAGAAAGTGAAAGCTGAAGATCATCGGAAGAGCAAAACAAAAAGAATGATTAAATGGAGATGAATTGGCATGTATAGCAGCGTGCGGTAAGGAACTTTATTCTGTTTAGGCTATGTCATAATATATCATACAGCTAGACCTAACGAAAAGAAATTTCCAAGCAATAGCCTGACGCCATATCCGGGAGATAAGTCAGTAAATTTGAGTAAAATCACAGGCTTGGTTTATCCCGTGCGAATGCGCCACACGAAATTCAGATGTGGCGGGGTAATTTCTAAATCACACGAGGTCCCAGATAATACTAATCCAGTGCGAATAGGGCTTAAGACTATGAGCCAAATTACTAGAGAGAAGAGCAGCACCATCCCAGGAGTATACCATCTCTTTTCAACAGGTCAGGTTTGCCCCAAAAAACTTTTCCAATTGTCTATGAATTCTATATTATTTTGCAGACACCACTTAGACACACAAACTCTCAATCTAACAGTTTGCGGTGACTTTAAACCTAATGATTTAATCATGCACTTTTGAGCTTTAGCATTATTTGTTTTTAGGCTGTTTTTGTTGTTGTTGTTGTTGTTTTCAGTTCAGATTGACTCGGTCTGAATATCACGTGACGCGTTTGGATGCCAAAACATGCTAACTAGATTTAGACTCTGGCATTATGTTGTTGTCTTTATAGTGTGTAAAGCCTATAATTTATTGAGTGAACGAACCCCTCCTCCCTCCACACACACACACACACACACACTCACGGGCGCGCGCGCACTGAACACATCGAGAGACTGCGCTCCAGTGCTTGTGATGCTCTTCATCAGTGAGCAGCTGAACACACACACACACTGAACACACACACACACTGAACACACTCACTGAACACACTGATCTGTGGATCTTCTGTTTACCTCAGAACTGGATCGTAACCGAAGATGAATCCCGCGTGCGCGCGCTGCTCGAGAACCGTGTACCCGACGGAGAAGATCAGCTGCCTCGACAAGGTGACTCTTATTTACTTCATATTTACTCCATATTTACTCCAACACAAACACAACTACTGCCAGAACTTCATCTAGAGCTGCAAACCTCGAGCTTAGTGTGAAACCCGAAATATACGCGTGCAAATCAAACTTTACTGTGTTTATCTCTGCGTTTCTGCTCTGAATTCCCATTCGTGTCTTACATAATGAGCTTCATGTTTTATTCATAGTCTTACTGTGATGCGCGACATTAAGAGTTTGTTCTGTGGAGTATTTTATTCAAAATAAAGAAATGAAGAAAATTAAACATTGTAGTAACAAATACAAACATGACAAACACAGAGTTGTTTTGGACACAATAGCACAGTAATACCATGGTATTCCGAAGAACATCACATCTGTCAGAATACCATAGATTCAAACCATCACTGAAACACTACTATAAATAATATTACATGAATCAATATTATTGATAAGTGATGATGTCATCAAGTCTCTGTGTTTAGCTGTGACTCTTCATTTGTGTCAGTGATTAAAGCAGTGTGTGTGTGTGTGTGTGTGTGTGTGTGTGTGTGTGTGTGTGTGTTTTTGTTTGTTGTGTTCAGAACTGGCACAAAGGCTGTTTCCACTGTGAAGTGTGTAAGATGACGCTCAACATGAAGAACTACAAAGGCTACGACAAGAAACCCTACTGTAACGCGTGAGTGTGTTTCACACACATGAGATATCAGTCACACACACGTGATGAAGAGAAGATTCTGATGTGGGAAACAGTTCATCAGTGCTAATGCTGTTCTGAGTAACCACTGACAGTCACACACACTCACCACACACTCACTCACTCACACACACACACACACACACACACCACACACACACACAACACACACACACACACACACACACACACACACACACACACACACACACACACACACACACACACACACACACACACACACTCATCCACTCACACTCACACACTCACTCACTCACACACACACACACACACACACACACACACACACACACACACACACACACACACACACACACACACACACACACACACACACACACACACACACCACACACACACACATAACACTCTCACACACACTCACTACACACACACACACACACACACACAGACACACACAGACAAACAAACACACACCCCTCTCACTCACACTCCACACTCACCACTCACACACACACACACACACTCACACACACACACACCACCCACACACACACACACACACACCAACACCACACAACAACAAAACCACACACAAGACCTCGACCTAGCACACTGTCCTGTGGCCTTTTCTTTATGAGCTGCTGATTGTGTTTAAATGTCAGTTTGTTGTGACCTTTTGCACATTGTTGTTTGATCTTATTATTTCTGAAGGAGTTCGACTCAGTGACTCTCAGGATTTAAGAGTCTGGCATTACATTCGTGAGTTAGTCTGAGTCTCTGTCAGATTCATGGAAAGATGAAGGGATGAAGGGATGAAGTGATGAAGAGATAAAGGGATGAAGTGATGATGAGATGAAGGGATGAAAAGATAAAGGATGAAGTGATGATGAGATGAAGGGATGAAGAGATAAAGGGATGAAGTGATGAAGAGATAAAGGGATGAAGTGATGATGAGATGAAGGGATGAAGAGATGAAGTGATGAAGAGATGAAGTGATGAAGGGATGAAGGGATGAAGAGATGAAGTGATGAAGGGATAAAGGGATAAAGGGATGAATAGATGAAGTGATGAAGGGATGAAGATGAGATGAAGAGGTATTGAAGTGATGAAGGAGATGTGAAGTGATGAAGGGATGAAGTGATGAAGGGATGAAGGGATGAAGGAGATGAAGGGATGAAGTGATGAAGGGGATGAAGGGATGAAGGGATGAAGGATGAAGGGATGAAGAGATGAAGGGATGAAGGGATGAAGAGATGAAGGATGAAGGGATGAGGATGAAGGATGAAGTGATGAAGGGATGAATGATGAGGAGGATGAAGAGATGAAGGATGAGGATGAAGGATGAAGGGATGAAGGGATGAAGTGATGAAGGGATGAAGAGATGAAGTGATGAAGGATGAAGTGATGAAGTGATGAAGGGATGAAGAGATGAAGTGATGAAGGATGAAGAGATGAAGGATGAAGAATGAAGAGATGAAGGGATGAAGAGTTTAAGGATAAGAGTGAAGGATGAAGTAATGATGAAGATGAAATAAGGGATCAGCAGATGAACAGATAGGCGATACAGAGTGAAGTATGAAGATAATACTAAAATTATGGTAATCTTCAAAACCTGAGAAACATGAGACACAACTGGCAGACAGGCCTGCATACCTAGCAATATGCATAACCCTAACAACCTCACAACACCCTGGCGACACACTGGCGACACCCTGGCACACCCTAGAACACCCTGCAACCTGGCAACAGCTGATACATGATGCGTAACTGGCAAGCACCTTTGCATCTCTAGTGAAATGGCGAGGCTCAAGCTGTGTGATGATGTTGTTAATGCAGCAGGTTTCTCTTTGTTGTGTATTATGAGTATAGTATGTGTGTTGTGTGTTATAGAGCATTTAACGCATTCGTGTGTGTGTGTGTGTGTGTGTGTGTGTGTGAGTGATCAGTGTGTGTGTGTGGGTGTGTGTGTGTGTGTGTGTGGAGGAATCATTCTCAAACACTCTGAGATCAGGTGAGAGAGAGAGTGTGTTTCAGCAGTCTCAGTTGAGTTCGGTTCTGTTGATCAGTGTGAGAGCTGTGCATACTGTGTGTGTGTGTGTGTGTGTGTGTGTCTGTTCATGCACCTACTCAGGTCAAGTGTGCGGGTTGATCCAAGCGCTGCAGGCGTGCACACACACACACACACACACACACACACACACACACACACACACACACACACACACACACACACACACACACTCTTCATCATGTGACTCAGCAGCAGATCGTGTCGGAGTGTCAGATGTTCCTCAAGGATGTTGAGAGTCTCTCTGATCGTATATTTAGACTCGTCTGTGATTTATTATTATTATTAAACTGATTATTTTTGCTGATTCACGACAGATTATCTTTCTTTATGAAATTATTCTTTGAAATGATGTTTCACTTATTCAGAGGTGAATGAGCAATGACTTACAAATGAGCTGAAATGACTAACAGAAGAAACGTTTCATTACGATGCAAATACACACATCAGACCACACTCATGTTCTTCATGAAATCAGTTTGAAACACACACTCATGTTCTTCAGTGAACAACACACACCACAACCCACAACACACTACAAAAACTGATACATACCTACCAGTGTCTAGAAACACACACTCATGTTCTTCAGTGAACACAATAACACACATTCTCAGAACACACACACTCAAACAACACTCATTCTCATGAACACACACCATGTCTCAGTGAAACACACCCACACACACACACACACACACACACACACACACACACACACACACACACACACACACACACCACACCACACACACACACTCGTGTTCTTCAGTGAAACCACACACACTCATGTTCTTCAGTGAAACACACACTCATGTTCTTCAGTGAAACACACACACTCATGTTCTTCAGTGAACACACACACTCATGTTCTTCAGTGAACACACACACTCATGTTCTTCAGTGAAACACACACTCATGTTCTTCAGTGAAACACACACACACACACACACACACACACACACACACACACCACACACACACACACACACACACACACACACACACACACACACACCACACACAACACACACACATCGTGTTCTTCAGTGAAACACACACACTTTCACACACAACTCATGTTCTTCCAGTGAAACACACACTCATGTTCTTCAGTGCAACACACACACTCATGTTCTTCATGAAACACAACTCATGTTCTTCAGTGCAACACACACACACATGTTCTTCAGTGAAACACACACTCATTTCACAGTGAACACACACACCACACAGTACACACACACACACACACATTCCAAACACAACACACACACCACTACAACACACACACACACACACACCACAACACACCACACTCTGTTCTTCATGAAACACCAACACACTCATGTTCTTCAGTGAAAACACACACTCATGTTCTTCAGTGAAACACACACATCCATGTTCTTCAGTGAAACACACACACTCATGTTCTTCAGTGAAACACACACTCATGTTCTTCAGTGAAACACACACACTCATGTTCTTCAGTGAAACACACACTCATGTTCTTCAGTGAAACACACACTCATGTTCTTCAGTGAAACACACACACTCATGTTCTTCATGAAACACACCACACACACACACACACACAACACACACACACACACTCGTTCTTCATGAACACACACACACACATGTCCAACACACACTCTGTTCTTCAGTGAAACACACACTCATGTTCTTCAGTGAAACACACACTCATGTTCTTCAGTGAACATCACACAACACACAACTCGTGTTCTTCAGTGAAACACACACACTCATGTTCTTCAGTGAAACACACACTCATGTTCTTCAGTGAAACACACACTCATGTTCTTCAGTGAAACACACACTCATGTTCTTCAGTGAAACACACACCTGTTATTCAGTGAAACACACAACACCCTCCATAAAACACACCTCAGAACCACACATCAAACCAATCTCAGAAAACACACTCCTCAGTGAAACACACCTCCAGTAACACACACTCTGTTCTTCAGTGAAACACTCATGTTCTTCAGTGAACAATCATGTTCTTAGTGAACACCACTTCTCATAACAACACTTCCATAAACCACACTCAGCAGTGAACCAACTCTTTCTTCAGTGAAACACACACATGTTTCAGTGAACACCACACTCAGTTCTTCAGTGAAAACACACTATGTTCTAGTGAAAACAACACCGTTCTTGTGAAACCACACTTCCAGTGAAACACACCTCTGTCTTCATGAAACACACCCTGTCTTCAGTGAACACACACATGTTCTTCAGTGAACCACACTATGTTCTTCATGAAACACACATCTGTTCTTCAGTGAAACACACACTCATTCTTCAGTGAAACACACACTAGTTCTTCAGTGAAAACACACTCATTCTTCATAACACCATCACCATGAAACAACCCCATGTCTTCAGTGAACCACACACTCATGTTCTCATGAAACAACACTCATGTTCTTCAGTGAAACACACACTCATGTTCTTCAGTGAAACACACACTCAGTTCTTCAGTGAAACACACCACTCATGTTCTTCAGTGAAACACACACTCATGTCTTCAGTGAAACACACACAGTTCTTCAGTAAACACAGTTCAGGAACACACACACCATGTTCTTCAGTGAAACACACACTCATGTTCTTCATGAAACAACACTATGTTCTTCAGTGAAACACACACATCATGTTCTTCAGTGAAACACACACTCATGTTCTTCAGTGAAACACACACTCATGTTCTTCAGTGAAACACACACTCATGTTCTTCAGTGAAACACACACTCATGTTCTTCAGTGAAACACACACTCATGTTCTTCAGTGAAACACACACTCATGTTCTTCAGTGAAACAACACACTCATGTTCTTCAGTGAAACACACACTCATGTTTTTCAGTGAAACACACACTCATGTTCTTCAGTGAAACACACACTCATGTTCTTCAGTGAAACACACACACTCGTGTTCTTCAGTGAAACACACACACATGTTCTTCAGTGAAACACACACTCATGTTCTTCAGTGAAACACACACACTCGTGTTCTTCAGTGAAACACACACACATGTTCTTCAGTGAAACACACACACTCATGTTCTTCAGTGAAACACACACACCCATGTTCTTCAGTGAAACACACACTCATGTTCTTCAGTGAAACACACACTCATGTTCTTCAGTGAAACACACACTCATGTTCTTCAGTGAAACACACACTCATGTTCTTCAGTGAAACACACACTCATGTTCTTCAGTGAAACACACACACATGTTCTTCAGTGAACACACACACTCATGTTCTTCAGTGAAACACACACTCATGTTCTTCAGTAAAACACACACACTCGTGTTCTTCAGTGAAACACACACACATGTTCTTCAGTGAAACACACACACTCATGTTCTTCAGTGAAACACACACACATGTTCTTCAGTGAAACACACACACTCATGTTCTTCAGTGAAACACACACTCATGTTCTTCAGTGAAACACACACTCATGTTCTTCAGTGAAACACACATTCATGTTCTTCAGTGAAACACACACTCATGTTCTTCAGTGAAACACACACTCATGTTCTTCAGTGAAACACACACTCATGTTCTTCAGTGAAACACACACACTCGTGTTCTTCAGTGAAACACACACTCGTGTTCTTCAGTGAAACACACACTCATGTTCTTCAGTGAAACACCACACTCGTGTTCTTCAGTGAAACACACACTCGTGTTCTTCAGTGAAACACACACTCATGTTCTTCAGTGAAACACACACTCATGTTCTTCAGTGAAACACACACACATGTTCTTCAGTGAAACACACACTCATGTTCTTCAGTGAAACACACACTCATGTTCTTCAGTGAAACACACACTCATGTTCTTCAGTGAAACACACACTCATGTTCTTCAGTGAAACACACACTCATGTTCTTCAGTGAAACACACACTCATGTTCTTCAGTGAAACACACACTCATGTTCTTCAGTGAAACACACACTCATGTTCTTCAGTGAAACACACACTCATGTTCTTCAGTGAAACACACACACATGTTCTTCAGTGAAACACACACACTCATGTTCTTCAGTGAAACACACACTCATGTTCTTCAGTGAAACACACACTCATGTTCTTCAGTGAAACACACACTCATGTTCTTCAGTGAAACACACACTCATGTTCTTCAGTGAAACACACCTCCGTGAAGTTGGCACCCCATAAAACGAAATAATCTCCAAAACTATGCCATTGGTTTGTGCTGCGTTTGTGCCGGTTTGTGCCGTTGAAACAAACATTGTATCTATATTCCTTTCGCAGATATAGCTAATTTAATTCGGGAGCTGTGACGTCACTCTCCACCCCATTTCTTCTAAATCGCACCAAACTGTGTCGTTCATTTGTGCTTGGTTTGTGCCGATTTGTGCCATTAATATTAACACGGCATCTATATCCCCTTCTTTAGAAATAACAAATATAATTCGGGAGCTGTGACGTCATCTCCACCCCACCTCATCTAAATCGCACCAAACGATCGTTCGTTTGTGCTCGATTTGTGCCGGTTTGTGCCGTTGAAAGAAACATTGCAACTACGATCCCCTCTTAAACATGAAAAAAAAAAAACTTTTTAAGCACAGTTACATAACTGTCCACCACATGCCATCTAAACAGCCCAAAAACTGTGCCTTTTGTTTGTGCTCGACACACACACACACACTCACTCACTCTCTCTCGCACGCACGCACGCACGCACGCACGCACGCACACACACACACACACACACACACAAAATTCAGCTTTAATCACAGGAATAAATTACACTTTATATTCACATAGAAAACAGCTGATTTACATTCCAATAATAATTCAGAGTTTTTACTGTATTTCATAACTGCAGCGTGATGAGCAGAAGAGACTCTGATGTTAGCGTGTGTCTCGCTCGCTGTAATTATAGGGCGGCGTTTAGGACACACACACACACTCAAACAAACAAACTCTCATTAGTGCTTCTGTAGCGTCAGTGAACCAGCATGATGTCTGAAACCACACACACACCACAACAACACACACACACACACACACACACACACACACACACACACACACACACACACACACCACACACACACCACACACACACAACACACACACAACACACACAACACACACACACACACACACACACACACAACACACACACACACACACACACACACACACACACACACACACACACACAAATAAACACACACAACACACAAACACACACACACACACACACACACACCACACACACACAACACAACACAAACACACACACACACACACAAAACACATGTTTGTTTTTGTGATTTATGAGGACATTCCATAGGCGTAATGGTTTTTATACTGGACAAACTATATATTCTATCCCCCTACACTGCCCCTGTCCCTAAACCTACCCTTACAGGAGACATGCTGGATTTTAACATTTTAAAATAACCATTGTTTTTTATGTTTTTTAAGCTGTTTGAAATATGAGAACGCATGCAATGTCCTCATATTTCACGTGTAAGTTGTAATACCAGTGTAATACCTCATTTGTGTCATTAACACATTTGTGGTCCTCATAATAATCACAAAAACAAAGCACACAACACACACACACACACACACACAACACACAGACTTTCAGACTGTAGTCTCTCGCTGTGTCTCAATTCCCCTTCTTTTACTACGCACTAAAAGTGTGTTCTCTTTTTGTGAAGAAAGTGAAAACTTGAGTGTGTAGCAGAAGAGTGGACACACACCACACACACACCACACACACACACACACACACACAACACACACACACACACACACACACACACACACCACACACACAAACACACACACACCCATTCTGTGTGTGTAGCAGAAGAGTGGACAAGCTTCGGGAAACTCACATCATACAAGTGCGTCTTTACCGGTTGCTCTCTGTCACGCACACTGGCCTGTCAATCATCTTTCACAGATAAAATCCTACAATATCAGAGAAAAGTCGATCTGCAGTCGTGGGTCTTTCATGCTCTCCTCATATTAATGCATTATTAATGATGCATTTAAAAGTTAATGGTCAAACGGATCTTTATAAAAGTCCACATTGTTATTTGCAGATTTATTAAGTTGGGGTTATATTATGTAAGTAATAATGTATAGCGAAGCGGTTGTTATAGCGAATACCCCCCCGACAGGCTGACTATGAGCCGACGCTAGCGGAGCCTGAAGGGTTTGTATTCGCTATAAAAACCGCCTCGCTCTACATTATCCCGCTTATTACATGGCTACCTACCAAATACATCAATAATTTGACTCAAAATATTGATTTAAAAATGATTGTATTGTTTCCGCTAAAGAAAATAGTCTGTTCTGTCTCTGAACTGTGTCCATGGCAACGCTCTGTTTTTCATGGCAACGCTCTGTTTTTCATGGCAACGCTCTGTTTTTCATGGCAACGCTCTGTTTGTCATGGCAACGCTCTGTTTTTCATGGCAACGCTCTGTTTGTCATGGCAACGCTCTGTTTGTCATGGCAACGCTCTGTTTTTCATGGCAACGCTCTGTTTGTCATGGCAACGCTCTGTTTGTCATAGCAACGCTCTGTTTTTCATGGCAACACTCTGTTTATCATGGCAACGCTCTGTTTGTCATGGCAACACTCTGTTTTGCATGGCAACGCTCTGTTTGTCATGGCAACGCTCTGTGGCAACGCTCTGTTTTTCATGGCAACGCTCTGTTTGTCATGGCAACGCTCTGTTTGTCATAGCAACGCTCTGTTTTTCATGGCAACGCTCTGTTTATCATGGCAACGCTCTGTTTGTCATGGCAACACTCTGTTTTGCATGGCAACGCTCTGTTTGTCATGGCAACGCTCTGTGGCAATGCTCTGTTTTTCATGGCAACGCTCTGTTTGTCATGGCAACGCTCTGTTTTTCATGACAACGCTCTGTTTGTCATGGCAACGCTCTGTTTTTCATGGCAACGCTCTGTTTGTCATGGAAACGCTCTGTTTGTCATGGCAACGCTCTGTTTTGCATGGCAACGCTCTGTTTGTCATGGCAACGCTCTGTTTGTCATGGCAACGCTCTGTTTTTCATGGCAACGCTCTGTTTGTCATGGCAACGCTCTGTTTGTCATGGCAACGCTCTGTTTTTCATGGCAACGCTCTGTTTTGCATGGCAACGCTCTGTTTCTCATGGC
Source organism: Chrosomus eos (assembly GCA_036326025.1). NCBI lineage: Eukaryota > Metazoa > Chordata > Actinopteri > Cypriniformes > Leuciscidae > Chrosomus > Chrosomus eos. Next base: position 742,563 of record CM070840.1, read on the forward strand.
AACGGTGTGTTATACTCAAGTGTGTAATCCATCAACCGGAAACTGAAGCCTCTCCGGGCGCCGCCATTGTAGCTGACTATCACCTGCTGTTAGCATCCCATTGACTCCCATTCATTTTGGCGTCACTTTGACAGCGAATAACTTTACATCGGAGACGTCCAAAGACTTCATTTGTCCATTATTTACTATCAGGAAACATCTCCCTCATCGAGCTCAGTGTGAGTCTGCGCAGTGCGCTTGTCTATCAGGAAACATCTCCGTCATCGAGCTCAGTGTGAGTCTGCGCAGTGCGCTTGCTATCAGGAAACATCTCCGTCATCGAGCTCAGTGTGAGCATGCGCAGTGCGCTTGGCTATCAGGAAACATCTCCGTCATCGAGCTCAGTGTGAGTCTGCGCAGTGCGCTTGTCTATCAGGAAACATCTCCGTCATCGAGCTCAGTGTGAGTCATGCGCAGTGCGCTTGGCTATCAGGAAACATCTCCGTCATCGAGCTCAGTGTGAGTCTGCGCAGTGCGCTTGTCTATCAGGAAACATCTCCGTCATCGAGCTCAGTGTGAGCATGCGCAGTGCGCTTGGCTATCAGGAAACATCTCCGTCATCGAGCTCAGTGTGAGTCTGCGCAGTGCGCTTGTCTATCAGGAAACATCTCCGTCATCGAGCTCAGTGTGAGTCTGCGCAGTGCGCTTGGCTATCAGGAAACATCTCCGTCATCAAGCTCAGTGTGAGTCTGCGCAGTGCGCTTGGCTATCAGGAAACATCTCCGTCATCGAGCTCAGTGTGAGCATGCGCAGTGCGCTTGGCTATCAGGAAACATCTCCGTCATCGAGCTCAGTGTGAGCTGCGCAGTGCGCTTGGCTATCAGGAAACATCTCCGTCATCGAGCTCAGTGTGAGCATGCACAGTGCGCTTGGTCTATCAGGAAACATCTCCGTCATCGAGCTCAGTGTGAGTCTGCGCAGTGCGCTTGGGCTATCAGGAAACATCTCCGTCATCGAGCTCAGTGTGAGTCTGCGCAGTGCGCTTGGCTATCAGGAAACATCTCCGTCATCGAGCTCAGTGTGAGCATGCGCAGTGCGCTTGGCTATCAGGAAACATCTCCGTCATCGAGCTCAGTGTGAGTCTGCGCAGTGCGCTTGTCTATCAGGAAACATCTCCGTCATCGAGCTCAGTGTGAGTCTGCGCAGTGCGCTTGGCTATCAGGAAACATCTCCGTCATCGAGCTCAGTGTGAGTCTGCGCAGTGCGCTTGCTATCAGGAAACATCTCCGTCATCGAGCTCAGTGTGAGTCTGCGCAGTGCGCTTGGCTATCAGGAAACATCTCCGTCATCGAGCTCAGTGTGAGTCTGCGCAGTGCGCTTGCTATCAGGAAACATCTCCGTCATCGAGCTCAGTGTGAGCATGCGCAGTGCGCTTGGCTATCAGGAAACATCTCCGTCATCGAGCTCAGTGTGAGTCTGCGCAGTGCGCTTGGCTATCAGGAAACATCTCCGTCACGAGCTCAGTGTGAGTCTGCGCAGTGCGCTTGGCTATCAGGAAACATCTCCGTCATCGAGCTCAGTGTGAGCATGCGCAGTGCGCTGGCTATCAGGAAACATCTCCGTCATCGAGCTCAGTGTGAGTCTGCGCAGTGCGCTTGTCTATCAGGAAACATCTCCGTCATCGAGCTCAGTGTGAGTCTGCGCAGTGCGCTTGCTATCAGGAAACATCTCCGTCATCGAGCTCAGTGTGAGTCTGCGCAGTGCGCTTGGCTATCAGGAAACATCTCCGTCATCGAGCTCAGTGTGAGTCTGCGCAGTGCGCTTGGCTATCAGGAAACATCTCCGTCATCGAGCTCAGTGTGAGTCTGCGCAGTGCGCTTGGCTATCAGGAAACATCTCCGTCATCGAGCTCAGTGTGAGATTGCGCAGTGCGCTTGGCTATCAGGAAACATCTCCGTCATCGAGCTCAGTGTGAGTCTGCGCAGTGCGCTTGGCTATCAGGAAACATCTCCGTCATCGAGCTCAGTGTGAGTCTGCGCAGTGCGCTTGGCTATCAGGAAACATCTCCGTCATCGAGCTCAGTGTGAGTCTGCGCAGTGCGCTTGGCTATCAGGAAACATCTCCGTCATCGAGCTCAGTGTGAGTCTGCGCAGTGCGCTTGGCTATCAGGAAACATCTCCGTCATCGAGCTCAGTGTGAGTCTGCGCAGTGCGCTTGTTTATCAGGAAACATCTCCGTCATCGAGCTCAGTGTGAGTCTGCGCAGTGCGCTTGGCTATCAGGAAACATCTCCGTCATCGAGCTCAGTGTGAGTCTGCGCAGTGCGCTTGTCTATCAGGAAACATCTCCGTCATCGAGCTCAGTGTGAGCATGCGCAGTGCGCTTGGCTATCAGGAAACATCTCCGTCATTGAGCTCAGTGTGAGTCTGCGCAGTGCGCTTGGCTATCAGGAAACATCTCCGTCATCGAGCTCAGTGTGAGTCTGCGCAGTGCGCTTGTCTATCAGGAAACATCTCCGTCATCGAGCTCAGTGTGAGTCTGCGCAGTGCGCTTGGCTATCAGGAAACATCTCCGTCATCGAGCTCAGTGTGAGCATGCGCAGTGCGCTTGGCTATCAGGAAACATCTCCGTCATTGAGCTCAGTGTGAGTCTGCGCAGTGCGCTTGGCTATCAGGAAACATCTCCGTCATCGAGCTCAGTGTGAGTCTGCGCAGTGCGCTTGGCTATCAGGAAACATCTCCGTCATCGAGCTCAGTGTGAGTCTGCGCAGTGCGCTTGGCTATCAGGAAACATCTCCGTCATCGAGCTCAGTGTGAGTCTGCGCAGTGCGCTTGTCTATCAGGAAACATCTCCGTCATCGAGCTCAGTGTGAGTCTGCGCAGTGCGCTTGGCTATCAGGAAACATCTCCGTCATCGAGCTCAGTGTGAGTCTGCGCAGTGCGCTTGGCTATCAGGAAGTGAGTGCTTCTAAAGGGCTTCAGTTTTCTCAGTTGAAATCTATGGGGTCGCTGTGTCCATTTCTTTTACTGTCTATGGTTATACTAAGTAGCGTCTGTTATCAAGAAATAACACACCGCATTCTACATTGGAATTTTGCCAAGCCATGTAATAAAACACGGGATAACAATAAATAAATTAATTGTATAAATAAATAAATAAATTGTTCTATCAGGATAAACTTTGATTAGTCACTCAAACCGTTATCTAAACCTCTCGCCGTCGCTCGCGCACATCCGCCATGTTTGTAGTTTTTTGACACTTTTTACTCGTGTTTGTAGTTCCTCCTCCAAAGCGCAGTGGGTTGTAGGTAATGTAGTGAGCACGGATACACACTTCTTGCACACTCGCTTTGGGACACACTTCTAATCTCACACACTGTTTAGGATGGAGAGTGTGAACATTGAGACGCAGGAAGAGTCATGTTTCTCTCTCAGGATACAGGAACTTCCTGTCCTGCTGTTCTCATTTCCTGTGTATATGAGGGAGTTTCGAGGATCAGGAGCTGATTGGTTGTGTGTGATTGGGGGCGGAGTCAGGTGTTGCCAGGGAAACGTCCTGCTGATTCAATGGGCATTCATGTTTTATTTTTATCACACAATAGCAGTGAAGTCATGATGAAAAGCTATTGTTTTATTTTCAGAGTTTGACCAGATGATTATTATTACTGTGATTACAGCAGAAAGATTAACGCTGCGTCACACAGTGATTATTCCACATTCACCATCATATTTTTAGCTCTTGTCTAGTGTTAAAGGAATAATCCACCCAAACATAACATCTTTTACTGTTCTTCACATGGATCCAATCAGAGGTTTTAATGCTATCTTTATTTCTACAGCACTTTATACAATGCAGATTGTTTCAAAGCAGCTTCACAGTAATAAACAGTGTTGCAAACTTCATTGAACATGAATTGAGTAAAACACAGTAGAATCATTATTCAGATCAATGCAGTTCAAGAGAACCAAAGCTTTGTCTGACAGAGTAAAGCATGTTCTCTGTATGTAACAGAGCTGGTTGACCATGTGACACGCGTGTGCTTCATCCGATGGAGTAATCCTGTCTTCCTCTTCTGTTTTCAGTCACTATCCCAAGACATCGTTCACCATCGTCACAGACACACCTGAGAACCTGCGCCTCAAACAGCAGAGCGAGTTACAGAGTCAGGTGAGTCACATGACACGCGCTTTACAGATCACATGACACACATGTTACAGAGCACATGACACGTGTGTTACAGATCACATGACACACGTGTTACAGAGCATGACACGCGTGTTACAGATCACATGACACACGTGTTACAGATCACATGACGTACGTTACCGATCACATGACACACATGTTACAGATCAAATGACACACGTTACAGATCACATGACACGTGTGTTAAGGATCACATGACATGTGTGTTACAGATCACCAGAGGCGGACAGAGTACACAGCTTCATTAATTGAGTAAAAGTACAGATACCCCATTGCTAAATTTTACTCAAGTACAAGTAAAAGTACTACAGTCAGATGTCTACTTAAGTAAAAGTACTGAAGTACTTGTTTTTAAAAGTACTTGAGTATCAAGAGTACAAGAGTACATTTTCTAAATATTGCATTACTACTGCTACAGTGCTTACATTTATGTACAGAAACGTCCTACATGGAGTTATTGTCAGGAACCAACCAGGCTCTACCATCACTCAGCCACAGAGATCGCTGTCACCTGAATTCTAATCACCCAGCACCTGCACATCATTAGTTCTTCATCAACACCCTCATATAAGCACATTGAATTCTCCAGTTCATTGTCTGGTCTCGTTTTGAGCAAAGGACTGTTGCTAATGCTACCAACCTGATTCCTGAATATTCTCTAAAAGTATCTTCATTGCTGTATCCAATTCCATTGTCAACTTCCTCCTGGTTCCAGTTTCCTGTTGTCCTCCTTCCTTCCAGCTATTCATCTCTGCACTTCGCGATCTCTATTATCATCTCCATCTTCAGTGATATCTCTCCACAAACTCCATCTACTGCAGTAAGGACCATCTCTTCAGAGATCTCTTCAGTATTCTCCCTGCTATCCATTATCTGACTCACGTTCTCTCAATAAACCAGTATTGTTATCTTACATCGTTGTCCTGAGTCTCTGTCCCGTAACAGAAGACCAGACCGACTGACAGAATGAGCTCACCGGATCCAATTCAGGAGCTCGTGGATGTCCTCAAGCAAGCACTCTCCTCAGCCACTTCCGCATCCACCGCCACTGCTTCTTCTTCTCCGCCTGTCGCTGCTAGTCCCGTGGTCAATCCGGCGCCCTTCTCTGGCGAGGCGGAGGAGTGCGACGGTTTTCTACTGCAATGTTCGCTGGCCCTAGAGATGCAGTTGCCTAGATTGCCCACCGAACGAGCAAAAATTGGTTTCATCATTTCCCTGCTGAGAGGACGAGCACTCCAATGGGCAAAGACAATCTGGTATCAAGACACTACAGTAACACGATCCCTTACCAACTTTGTCACTCATTTTAAGGATGTATTCAGTCTTCCTGAAGGAGATACCGCTGTCGGTGAACAACTCTACCATCTCACACAAGGTACCATGACCCTTCTAGATTACACCCTTCAATTCCGTACCCTCGCATCAGCCAGCGGGTGGAATGAGCGATCCCTCCTCACTACTTACCGACAGGGGTTGAATCCTCGTTTGCGGCTGCATCTCGCTGCATATGACGACACCATGGGTCTAGAGAGATTCATCCGCCTGGCAACTGAAACTGATCGTCGTATGCAGCCTTGTTTAGAAGTTCTACAGGGCCAACACCTAACACCTCTGCCACGCCAACCAGAATTTACCAGCTCTCCAGAACCAGTTCCTATGCAGCTGGATAACACCCGTCTTTCCCGGACAGAGCGGCAGAGGAGATTGACCCAGGGTCTGTGTTTATACTGTGGCGCTAGTGGACATCACATCTCCCACTGCACAATCCGCCCACCTCGACCTTTGGTGAGTGCCTTCCAATCTTCCATATATTTTTTTTTATTTTTTTTTTTAGTTTATTTGATATGGACACAACAACAGTATTGGACAAACCAGATACATTGTTTTTCGTGTTATAGCAAGACTGCTAATTTGCAACACTTGTCCATAGAAAGCTACACACTTTCACAAAACACAGAACAAAAACAGTACACAATACAATATTTAAAAATAAACAATACACATCATCAATATTCATTTCATACAGCGTTACCATGTGTACAGCTTTGACTTGACCTCAGCCATTGTTTCAGACCTCGGTCAAAGCTGATCATGTCTGTCTGCAATTTTAGTTCAGTAGGCAGAGAGTTCCATAGTCTCGATCCATTAAAAGAGAAACTAGACTGACCAAAAGATTTTGTAAATCGCGGAAGAACACAGTGCCCACTGACTGTGAAACCACTTACAACTGAAGTTCTCATTTCTACCAATAATCTCTCCATCACAGTATCCGCCCTCCTCGACTCTGGGTCAGCTGGGAATTTCATCGCCGAATCCCTCTGCCACCAGCTCAACCTTCAAAAGAGACGCAACAAGACCCAATACCAAGTCAACTCAATAGTTGGCAAACCCATCAACAAGAACAACGTACGCAGTTCCGTAGGACCTATCCAGCTGCAAGTAGGACAACTCCACATCGAATCCATCTCCCTACTGGTTCTGGAGAACTCTACCGCTGGTATTATTCTCGGACGCCCGTGGTTGGTACAACACGATCCCCATCGCTCTTGGACTTCAGGGGAAGTCTTGAAGTGGGGTGATTTCCCTGGCTGTTTTCCAAACCTACCACGACCTATTTGTTCACTCCCACTCCACTCTACTTCCATAGAAAGCCCGGTGGAGAAACAGTCAGTGGACATACCAACCTGCTACACCTCCTTCAGTGATGTCTTCTGCCCCAAAAAAGCATCATTGTTGCCACCACACCGACCATGGGACTGTGCCATCAACCTCCTTCCGGATTCGCCAGTGCCCCACTGTAAAATCTACCCCTTGTCACTCCCTGAACAGAAGGCCATGGAGGAGTACATTTAAAAATAATTGCTTGGATTTCCGGTGGAGTGAACGCTGGCGCTGTTGCAGCCGCTGCTCTGAGGAACATTGAACGATTTTAACGTTTTTAGCTTTTAGACGACCTTTTTAGTTCTCTGTGTTTTATTCACCTGCCTGGATTGCATACAATTTTTGTACGTTTGTGCAAGATTTTGGATTCACTGAGATTTTGCTGCAACCTGAGACTGAACGCCGGCGGCATTGCTGGATTTCTGCTCACCTGTCAAATTGGTTCGAGGCTGTCGGACTTTTCATTCTATCCTCCTTCAGCTGCGGCAATGATGATCGTCAAACTGACTATCTGGATTTCAATTATGTGGATTGTCCTTTGCTCAATCTTCCATCCTGTGTATCCGCTCTATCACTACTCGGCAGCAGAATTGTTGCAGCTACGCGTGCACTACGGCGAGCCTCCGTCTGCTTTAAAGTTACATCAGGATATTGCTTTTACACCACGCCGTAAATATGTTCATCGTGGATCTCGCCGGAGTTTTAAGGTTGTCTCTCCAAGTGGAATTCCTTCCATTTGGTCTACTAACCCTCGTCCTCCAAGGAAACATGTTCGGACTATTGATCACAGTGTCTTAGTCAAGCCAACAAAGACGATTACCTCGATCAAAGGTAAGAATGATCTTTCATTTGGACTATGGAATATTCGATCAATCTCTGATAAAGGTCCTTTCGTGAATGATCTGCTGCTTGATCGTAAGTTCGACTTTCTTTGTCTTACTGAGACTTGGCAAAGAAGCAATGACTTTTACCATTTGAACCACTCTGTTCCTCCTGGATATGCTTTTATCTGTAAACCACGCACTGTTGGTCGGGGCGGGGGGCTTGCAGTACTATACAAGGAAAAATGGAAAGTTACAACTCTTCCAGAAACTGATTACACTTCCTTTGAATCTGTTGCTTTGCAAATCAATGGATTCGTTCCAACTATCATTGCTATCGTATACAGGCCTCCGAAGGCAAATTCTGTATTCCAACAGGAATTTTCAACATTTTTAACTTCTCTTTGTTTATTGTCTCCAAACGTGGTTGTGGTTGGTGATTTTAATATCCATGTGGATAATACAGAAAATTCATGTTCTAGAGAGTTTTTATCGTGCCTAGATAGTTTTGGCCTACAGCAATTTATCAATGTCCCAACTCATTCAAAAGGTCATACTCTTGATTTGGTCTGCTGTTCAGGTGTGATTCCTGGAAATTGCACTACTTCTGACTTATCGCTGTCAGACCACTTGCTGGTGTCTTTCAATGTCTCTTTACCTGTGTTTAAGCCTAATTTGAGTCGTACAATCACATTTCGCAATATTAAGAACATTGATCCCTCAATTCTTGGGGAATGTTTGTCCACACTTCCCTACAAAGAGCATTCATGGAATCTTGATGATTTAATCCAGCATTACAATGACAATCTTCAAATGATCCTCGACACTTGTGCCCCATTGAAAACCAGGAATGTTTCGTTTGTCAACTCTGCACCCTGGTTTACATCGGATCTTCGTCTGCTAAAAGTCAAGGGGCGTCGTTTAGAACGCTTGTATTCCAAGACTGGACTTGTAGTTCATAAAGATTTGTATGCTGATCACATGCAAGTTTATAAGACTGCACTTTCCACAGCGAAATCAGATTATTATGCAGGTTTAATTGGATCTGGTGTAGGAAACCAAAAATCTCTATTCTCTGTGGTTAACACTATTTTAAAGCCACCTGAGTGTTCTAACTGGCATAGAAACTCTACAGAACTGTGTGAAGCATTTTTGCTCTTTTTTAATAAGAAAATTGAACACATCCACCACCAATTGGTTTCACCAAACACTGATTGTAACATAACTCATTCTAGCTTCGTGCCATCTCCCTTATTTTCATTTTCTGCTTTTAAAATTCCAACAGTTGAGGACATTTGTTCCATTGTACAAAAATCTAAATCTGTCACATGTCAACTGGATCCATTACCGACTCACTTGGTTAAAGCTGGTTTATCATTCCTTTCCTCTTTAATCACTGATATTATGCATACATCACTTCTTACTGGTACTGTCCCCACTGCACTTAAAACTGCTGTTATAACACCTATTCTTAAGAAACCTGGGACAGACACAAAGAATTTTGAAAATTTTCGACCTATTTCTAATCTGCCGTTTCTGTCAAAAATCCTGGAAAAAATTGTTGCTCTTCAGCTCCGTGAACATCTCTCTTGCAATAGTCTATATGAGCAGTTACAATCGGGGTTTCGTGCTTTTCACAGTGTTGAAACTGCACTTGTAAAGATTTCAAATGATCTATTACTAGCTGCTGATGCTGGTCTTTTATCAATACTTATACTTCTTGACCTTAGTGCAGCATTTGACACCATTTCACACCCCATACTTTTGAGCAGGCTGGAATCCATTGGAATTACTGGTATGGCTTTAAGCTGGTTTCGTTCTTACCTCACAGATCGCATTCAATTTGTACAACTTAAACAGTTTAAATCAAAACCCACTCTTGTTGTCACTGGTGTTCCCCAGGGTTCTGTTTTAGGACCTCTTCTGTTTATTATTTATATTTTACCTATTGGCAACATTTTTAGGAAATATGATATCCATTTTCATTGTTATGCTGACGACACCCAACTTTACCTGTCTTCTAAACCTTCTTCAAAGTTTCCCTCTTCTTCTCTTGGTGAGTGCTTAAGTGAATTAAAAAATTGGTTTTCTAGTAATTTTCTAAAATTGAACAGTAATAAAACAGAGATTCTTCTTGTTGGTTCAAAAAATACAATAAGTAAGTCTAATATTTCTTCTATGGTAATAGATAACTGTTCTGTTCTATTATCGAATCAGGTCAAAAGTCTGGGTGTCATTCTTGACACAACTCTGTCTTTTGAATCTCACATAAATAGAGTTACCCGTTCTGCATTCTTTCATATTCGCAATATAAATCGTTTGCGTCCAGTCCTTTCACTCAAGAGTACTGCTACGCTTGTGCATGCTCTTGTAACATCAAGAATCGACTATTGTAATGCTTTGTTTTATGGGCTTCCTTCCAAATCTCTTCATAAATTACAGTTAGTACAAAATGCTGCAGCTCGAGTCATTACCAAAACTTCCACCTTTGAACACATTTCTCCTATTTTACGGAAGTTGCATTGGCTCCCAGTTAAATTCCGTGTAAATTTTAAAATTTTACTTTTAACTTACAAAGCACTTAACAATCTGGCTCCTTCATACCTTCAAGATCTTCTTCATATACACACTCCTTCCCGTACTCTAAGATCTGCTTCTGCACTTACACTTGTTGTGCCACGCACTCGGACAACTTCTATGGGGTCACGAGCTTTTGGCTATGCTGCTCCACATTTATGGAACTCTTTCCTGTAGAAGTTCGCAACAGTTCTAGTCTCTCAGTTTTTAAATCTCGTCTTAAAACGTATCTGTTTAGGCAGGCTTTTATGTGATTTAATGTTTTTTTTTTGCTGTACTGGTTTGATTGTCTAATGTCTTTTTTATGAATTTTGTAAGGTGTCCTTGAGTGCCATGAAAGGCGCCTTTAAATAAAATGTATTATTATTATTATTATTATTACATTGAGGAAGCACTCCAACAGGGCTATATCCGCTCTTCAACTTCCCCTGCTGCTTCAAGTTTTTTCTTTGTGGCTAAGAAGGACGGAGGCTTGAGGCCCTGTATTGATTATCGAGCTCTAAATAATATCACAGTTAAATTCAGATATCCACTTCCCCTCATCCCAGCGGCCCTGGAACAACTTTCGTGGTGCAGCCGTATTTACCAAGTTGGACCTCCACAGCGCGTACAACCTCGTCCGGATACGTGAGGGGGACGAGTGGAAGACGGCCTTCGTAACTCCCACCGGCCACTACGAATACTTGGTTATGCCGTATGGCCTGGTCAACGCCCCCCCCCCCGTTTTCCAAGATTTTATGCACGAGGTGCTCCGGGACTTTCTCCATCGTACTGTCATAGTCTACATAGATGATATCCTGATTTATTCCCGGAGCCTAGCCGAACATCGCCACCACGTTGCGGAGGTCCTGCAACGCCTCAGGGAACATCACCTCTTCCTCAAAGCTGAAAAATGTACCTTCCATAAATCCACCGTGCAATTCCTTGGCTATTACATCAGTAAACACGGCATCCAGATGGACGAGGAGAAGGTAAAAGCTGTTCAGAACTGGCCCGTTCCCAACACCATCAAAGAACTCCCACGCTTCCTTGGTTTCTCAAACTTCTACCGTTGTTTCATCAAGAACTACAGCTCCATTACTTCACCACTCACAAACCTTCTCCAGAAAAAGCCCAAGTCCCTGTCCTGGAATCCCACTGCACTCCAAGCCTTCCAAAGCCTAAAGGATTCCTTCACCAAAGCACCGCTCCTCATCCATCCTGATCCTAATAAGCCCTTCGTCGTCGAAGTTGACGCCTCCACCACTGGAGTAGGAGCAGTGCTGTCTCAGCTTCAGGGGAAACTGGCCCGACTCCATCCATGTGCCTTCTTCTCGAAGAAATTCACTCCGGCGGAGAGAAACTATGACATCGGCAACCGAGAACTTTTAGCCATCAAACTCGCCTTGGAGGAATGGAGGCACTGGTTGGAGGGTGCTAAGGAGAAGTTCATGGTTTTCACAGACCATAAAAATCTTCAATACCTTCGTGATGCGAAACGTCTCAACCCCAGACAAGCCAGATGGGCACTGTTTTTCACCCGTTTCACTTCACCATATCCTATCGTCCCGGATCTAAAAATGTCAAAGCTGATGCTCTATCCCGTCTCCACACTCCTGAAGAAACGACTGAAGATCCAGAACCCATTTTACCCCAACAAATCCTTCTAAGTCCCATCAAATGGTCTATCGATCAGCAACTCGCCTCCTCCAGGGTCTCCGAACCTACTCCGCCGGGGTGCCCACCAGGTCACATTTATGTTCCCCGGTCACAACGCACCAACCTTCTGCATTCGGCACATACCTCACTGGGCACTGGCCACCCAGGGGTCAACCGAACCCTCTCACTGCTACAAGATCGCTTCTGGTGGCCCAACATGGCAAGGGAGGTAAAAAGGTTCGTCCAGGGATGTCCTGACTGTGCCATGTCCAAAACCCCACGTCATTTACCATCCGGCAAACTTCTCCCATTACCCATTCCTAAATGCCCATGGTCACACCTAGGAGTAGACTTCGCCACTGACTTACCTCCCTCCGATGGTAATACCTGCATTCTGGTCATCATAGACAGATTCTCCAAGTCAAGCCGTCTGATACCACTAAAGAACTTACCTAATGCAATGACAACCGCCGAACTCCTCTTCAATCATGTATTCCGACACTATGGGATCCCTGAAGACATAGTATCTGACCGAGGCCCACAATTCATTTCCCAAGTCTGGAAAGCCTTCTTCAAACTCCTAGGTGTGACCGTCAGTCTATCATCAGGTTATCATCCACAAACGAATGGACAGACGGAGAGAAAAATCCAGGAGATTGGACGCTTCCTACGAACCTTCTGCCACGGCCACCAGAACTCTTGGAACCAATTCCTAGGCTGGGCCGAGTACGCGCAAAACTCTCTCCGACAACCTGCCACTGGACTTACTCCCTTCCAGTGTGTACTCGGTTACCAGCCTCCCCTGTTCCCTTGGTCTGGGGAACCTTCCAATGTCCCTTCAGTTGACTATTGGTTCCGAGAGAGTGAGAGGGTCTGGGACGAAGCACACCATCATCTCCAAGTGCAATGCGCAGACATTCATCCAAGCTGACACACAAAGAGCTGAACCTCCTACCTTCCAACCAGGACAAAAGGTTTGGCTTTCAACTCGGGACATCAAGCTGCGTCTGCCCTGTAAGAAGCTAAGCCCCAGATTTGTTGGCCCCTTCACCATCCTGCGACAAATGAACCCGGTTACCTACCAGCTAAGATTACCTTCTCACTACAAAATTCACTCCTCTTTTCACGTGTCACTCCTTAAACCCTATCACCCACCTGTTTCTGTTCACTCCACAGAGCCTGTCCCGACAGAGGAACCCCCCCTTCCGTTGGTGGTCGAAGATGGAACTGTCTACATCGTACGAGAAATCCTGGACTCCCGACGCCGCGGTGGACGGCTCGAGTACTTGGTAGACTGGGAGGGCTATGGACCTGAAGAACGCTCATGGACCCCCAGGGAGGACATTCTAGACCCTACTCTACTTACCACGTTCCATGAGGCTCACCCAGATCGCCCAGCACCTCGAAGCAGAGGACGACCACCGCGACGTCGAGGTCCAGTTCATTGTCTGGTCTCGTTTTGAGCAAAGGACTGTTGCTAATGCTACCAACCTGATTCCTGAATATTCTCTAAAAGTATCTTCATTGCTGTATCCAATTCCATTGTCGACTTCCTCCTGGTTCCAGTTTCCTGTTGTCCTCCTTCCTTCAGTTCCAGCTATTCATCTCTGCACTTCACGATCTCTATTATCATCTCCATCTTCAGTGATATCTCTCCACAAACTCCATCTACTGCAGTAAGGACCATCTCTTCAGAGATCTTTTCAGTATTCTCCCTGCTATCCATTATCTGACTCACGTTCTCTCAATAAACCAGTATTGTTATCTTACATCGTTGTCCTGAGTCTCTGTCCCGTAACAGTTATGACAAATTTTAATATTAATGCCTTGGAGAATGTAAAAATAATTGAAAGTAAAATCAAGTAATTTTTCATCTTTTTACCATGTTGCTTTATTTAACATTTAAGAAAATTTAAGAAAATGCAGAAAATTGAAATAGTCTGGCGAGGTGGGCCACGGGTCAGCATATTCCCGGGATGGACCTGCTGCGTCTTCATCCATTGTTTCGTCCATGGTTTTGTCTCTTATCTAAATCTGACCATGGAGTTGACTTTGGCGGAAAGCTGAAGGTGATTGCTGATAGGCTGTCCCAATCAGTGGCGCCTGCACAATCCAATCAGGTTTGAGAGGGAAACTACAAATTGAGGGTTTCCGAGAAATTTCTTTTTTCCTTTTTTTTTTTTTTTTTTTTTTAGAAGTAGTAACAGGTACTCACGGTTATGGATAGAAATGTAGTGGAGTAAAGAGTACAATATTTGCCTCTCAAATGTACTTGAGTAAAGTCATGAGTACTCCCCAAAAATGATACTCGAGTAAAGTACAGATCCCTCAAAATTGTACTTAAGTACTGTACTCAAGTAAATGTACTCCGTTACTGTCCGGCTCTGCAGATCACATGACATGTGTTACAGAGCATGACACGCGTGTTACAGATCACATGACACACGTGTTACAGATCACATGACGTACGTTACCGATCACATGACACACGTTACAGATCAAATGACACACGTTACAGATCACATGACACGTGTGTTACAGATCACATGACACGTGTGTTACAGATCACATGACACACGTGTTACAGATCACATGACGTACGTTACCGATCACATGACACACGTTACAGATCAAATGACACACGTTACAGATCACATGACACGCGTGTTACAGATCACATGACACACGTGTTACAGATCATGTATCATTCTCATAATGCTTGAAGAATGACACAATGTAGTGTTCCCTTAACGTTCATATAAAAAAGATTTTTTTTTTAAAGGAGTAGTTCACTTTTTAAAAAACTTTTGCTGATAATTTACTCACCCCCATGTCATCCAAGATGTCCATGTCTTTCTTTCTTCAGTGGAAAAGAAATGAAGGTTTGTGATGAAAACATTCCAGGATTTTTCTTCATATAATGGACTTCAATGGGACCCAAATGGTTCAAGGTCCAAAAGACAGTTTCAGTGCAGCTTCAAAGGGCTTTAAACGACACCAGATGATGAATAAGGGTCTTATCTAGACAAACCATCGCTCATTTCAAAAATAAATAAAACAGTTTAAGTTTTATAAGCACAAATGCTCGCCTTGCTCTGTTCTGTGATGCGCGTTCGTGACTCTCCTGTTCGAACTCGTTCATCAAAATGAACAAATCTTTTTTCGAGACATTTAGTTCGTTGAATGAATGAAATGACTCAAAAAAAGACTCGTTCAAAATTAACAAATCTTTTTTCTAGAAAAAAGATTTGTTCATTTTGATGAACGAGTTCGAACAGGAGAGTCACGAACGCGCATCACAGAACAGTTTAAGGCGAGCATTAGTGCTTATAAAACTTAAACTGTGTTATTTATTTTTGAAATGAGCGATGGTTTGGCTAGATAAGACCCTTATTCATCGTCTGGTGTCGTTTAAAGCCCTTTGAAGCTGCACTGAAACTGTCATTTGGACCTTGAACCGTTTGGGTCCCATGGAAGTCCACTATATGGAGAAAAATCCTGGAATGTTTTCATCACAAACCTTCATTTCTTTTCGACTGAAGAAAGAAATACATGGACATCTTGGATGACATGGGGGTGAGTAAATTATCAGCAAAGGTTTTTTAAAAAGTGAACTACTCCTTTAAGCACATGTTATTTCAGAAAGTTCTCTGAAAACATCCAGTTCATAAGTTGGTGGGAAAGTTAGACAAGCGTTCTGTCTTCATGATTTCAGGATCGCATCAAATCGTGCCACTCTCTTCTAACATCCACATTCACATGTGCAGAACCCTGCTTGAAATATGATTTCTTGCATGAAAGCGTTAAACAGAAATCTGTGTTTTATAATGGGATTCTTCAAACGTGACCCAGTTTCCTGAACGGCTCAGATCAGTGATGAATGTTCCTGCAGAACTCTGGAAACTCAGTCACTGCTGGATCATTAAACGTTTGATCTCATTCCACATGCAGAACGTTTGCAGTGTGTGTGTGTGTGTGTGTGTGTGTGTGTGTGTGTGTGTGTGTGTGTGTGTGTGTGTGTGTGTGTGTGTGTGTGTGTGTGAAGCCGCTCAGGTCATGACCATGTTCGTTCGCTCACTGAACCGTGAGATTCTGATGTCCCACAGATCGTTCTGAGTGTGTGTGTGTGTGTGTGTGTGTGTGTGTGTGTGAGTGAATCTGTTTACATCAGAGCTGAAACTGTGTCACGGGTCTGTGAGATCGAGTCCATACAGTACAGGCAGAAACAGTGTGTGAGAGTGTGTGTGTGTGTGTGTGTGTGTGTGTGTGTGTGTGTGTGTGCGTGCGTGCGTGCGTGCGCGTGCGTGCGTGTGTGTGTGTGTGTGTGTGTGTCATGCTGGGCTAACAGAAGGTAACTGCACACAGCAGATGCTGATCCTCTCACAGAATCTCAGACCTGCAAGAAGCGAGTCGTTCGTTTGTTTGAACGGTTCAGAATCATTTGGCCGTTGATTTGATCAGACAGACTGTGATCTCAGTGTGTGTGTGTGTGTGTGTGTGTGTGTGTGTGTGTGTGTGTGTGTGTGTGTGTGTGTTGCTCAGTATGTTCACTCAGAATCAGCTTGTTTATTACACGGCTCTGTGTAATACTTGATTCTGATTGGTCAATCTCTGCAGCGTTATATTATAGAGCGTCACAGTCCCGCCCGCAGCCTGAGAGAGCTTTGGTGCCGGAAGTAAATTTCATTTTTCCCATTGAAATTTTGTAAAATCCGTATCTAAAGAGTATAAGAGCATGTCTGAGGATAACCAGCTACGGCTGAACTCATAAGCATACATATCATTTTGAGTGAAAAAATGAAGAGAAAATCCAAAAAAAGTCAAGGGTACAAGACTGTGTACATATTTTC
Organism: Chrosomus eos; assembly: GCA_036326025.1. Taxonomy (NCBI): domain Eukaryota; kingdom Metazoa; phylum Chordata; class Actinopteri; order Cypriniformes; family Leuciscidae; genus Chrosomus; species Chrosomus eos. Next base: position 759,294 of record CM070840.1, read on the forward strand.
ATTTCCGAGTGAAGGAACTACTCCTCCCATAAACCCCTGCGCCTCACTGAAGTCGACTGAAGCCACACCCGCGAAAGAGCCGTTTGAGCGACTTCCAAATCTGACGACGGCAACGTGAACTTTTTCCTCCAGTGAGTTTTATATAGTGAATGTGCAGGGAAACTCCTTTTCCTCGATTTACTGAAGCGTATATGTAAAACGCATTTGCATCTGCACAGCACATTGAGCATCTGGCTCGCTCATAGGCTGCGCTGGGGCAACTGCACATCCAGTGGCGCGGGGTCGTCTCTGAGGTGCGACCAATGAACTTAGCCCTACGTCATTACGCGATCTTCAGTCTTCACGCGCCTTCGCGGGGTAACCCGACACTTACACAACTTCCACCAATCAGATGCATCACTGTGGGATTGTGGGATTGTTCAGGATTGTGGGTAATGAAGTACTTATCCAATACATCGCGAATAAAAGGGATTTATCTTAAAACAAGGTTAGTGCCCATGAACTTTTGGCGTTTATATGAGCATATACAATCACTTAGTACAGCCGTAGCTGATTTTAAGTCTACCATGTGTGGTTACGTTTTTATGGCTTATATCCCAAATGTCAATGGAGAAATTGTATTGAATTCTTACTTCCGGCACCGGCTGTGGGCGGGACTGTGATGCTCTATTCCCAGAGAACAGAAACTCCGGCTCATCCGGGTCACTGAAGACATCAGCGCTATACACTCGCTAGGAACGTTTTTTTTTCATGAAAGTTTTGCGTTTGGTGAGCTAATAAAGTATTAAAACTCAGTCGTATCAATATTTTGCGTAGTTAATTATGCCATGCAGTATCATGGACTCGCTCTCTCGTTTCATTCAAACGCAGCGGCTGCTCTTTATAGTGGTGTAACGATACTCTCACGTCACGATTCGATATATATCCCGATACTGAACTCACGATAAGATATTACTGCGATATTCCAAGTCATATGATCTACTGTCAGGGGTGGTAAAAGTACTCAAAATTTATACTCAAGTAAAAGTATATATACCTAAAAAAAAATGACTCCAGTAAAAGTAGAAAGTCCTCCATTCAAACATCACTTGAGTAAAAGTACAAAAGTATCCGATTTAAAACGTACTTAAGTATCGAAAGTAAAAAGTAAACAGTATATATTTAAACTGTAAATATCAATAATTAAACAGATCAATTGTTTTGGGAGTGATATGCAATGTTTTAATTGAACAAATTATTAGATACTGCAATTAAGAAGCAGTTAGATTTGCAATCATAAGAGACAATGAAGCACCTTGCATCAATTCTAAACAATTTCATTAAGTTTAGTGACAGCATATTATGCTGCAATGACTGGTAGGCTATTGCTTTTATTTCTTTGATACAAATTTTACAATTTCAATTCAATTATTGTGGTTTGATTCCAATCTTCAATATAGATTCATTTTGATAAATATTTGGTACAGTAGATACATGTTAATTTTTAAATTAAGAAAATCTCACCTAATGCTGTAAACATAGGTTACAGAGAGCCCTGTCAGCTGGTATTATTAAATGTTAAAAATAAATGCGTTTTTTATTATAATAACAACTTTATAATATTTTAATGATATAAGGTAAACTATAATAAATATAAATATATAGTGCACATATTTAGCTAAATACTTATTTATACTAATATTAAATATATTATAAAAGGCTAATTTCTCTAGCTAACTAACGTGCTATGGTCATTAAATGTTGTTTTTTTTTCCTGAGGTAAATGTAACGTTATGACATCGTTCTCCAGCTGTTTTATTGACCTCTTTCCGCAGTTGAAAAACACTGATTTATCTATATTATATATGAGGCATTTCGGTAAGTTGTAGGCTACTGTATCTTTCAACATAGGCTAACTATTATTGTAAATTTGTGTTTATTTACAATTAACTAGTAGTAAAGAGATTAACGTTTACGGCACCCAATAGCAGGCGCTATATCTGTCAAGTCACATTTAAAAGCGCCAAAACGGTATTTATTGTTTGAATTTTGTAATAAAATTGACAGAATCTGAGAGCTGAGAATTTGTTTCATATCAAAAGTAACCTACTCTGTCTTGTCTGTCGGTGTCAATGTCCTCTTTGCTTCGCGATTTGTGAGAAAATGGATGTGTCGACTCGTGAGAGTGTGTGGAAAGTGTCAATTGCGTGAGTCTCACACTGAATGAGTGAGAGTTGGCAGCTCTGCAATAGACATGTTCCATAACATTAGCTGCGTCAAACAGAAGATGGGCAAGATTTAAGCGGGAATCTCGGGATCATTGCTGGGCAGAGCTGCACCTTCACCTGTTTCTGCGGTCATCTTCCACAATGGCGAACTGACTGCTATGTGAGCGTATGCTGGCAAAGAGCTCGCGCGTTCTTTTTTTCAAAATAAAACCAATTTTTTAATTGGTTTGGAAAGCAAGTGTAATAAATACTTGGAGCGGGCATGGGGAAATGTAGCGGAGTAAAAAGTAAACTTTGTCTTTAATATTGTAGTGGAGTAAGAGTAAAAGTAGATGCAAATAAAACATACTCAAGTAAAGTACAGATCCCCGAAAAAAATACTTAAAGTAACAAAGTATTTTTACTTCGTTACTTACCACCACTGTCTACTGTTGATTAAAATGCTAAATTTGGTATGACATTGTGTGTGTAAATGAATATTCTTGGACTTGGTGCTGAAACCCAAAGCACAGGACAATAGAGACACCAGAATAAACATGATTCTGAAGCTGATAATGTTTTAAGAGATACGGTATACAGTCATAACACTTATTAGACAGCATAATAAGAGTTATACTGTACACCGTATCTCTTAAATGTCCGTCTAGTTTGATCTCGCCGCTGAAACTGCTCTCTCCGCGCAAACTTTAAAGAGACAACAAAATATTTCAACTCAGATCAATATTTCATCTGATTATTTACTTATGTGGCAAGTATCTGTGTAATAAGCGCTGTAGCGGAGATAGCGTGGGTGCTTGGGTGCGGCCGCCCCAGGGCCCCGTGCCAATTAGGGGCCCCTCAAACGCCGCAGATCTTGCGTCACTGACAGGAAAGGGGCCCGCAGGCAAAGTACACCCAGCAAACACATTTACAACAAGCAAACAACGTCTGTGGCACGTTGCATTTCTGCTATGGCAAGGTCGATGTCTACGTGCTCGCAACATTGTAACAACGTAGAATTGAAAGACTCAACAGGGCTGTAGGCTGTAGCAACGCTGTTGCGCGACATTCACTGAGAGACGACTTTCTGACAATTAGCCTACATTTTTAATATGCTAGATATAGATATCCCCCATTTAGCAAGTTATGTTTTTGTGGTTAATTTTTAATTAGTCAAAAGATAATTATATACTTTTAAAATATTGTTTATTATCTATCCTTATTATTATTTATGGGCCTAACAGTAAATTAATTATAATCAACACCTGCAAGTGTACTACACCTTGAAGAGTAAAAATGACATAGAAGGTTAGCTAATTCAACTTTATTAAGCATATGGTAATCAAATTGCACTTTCAAAAGTCATACATTTGTGAGAAAAGAAGGCTATACAGTGAGTGACTAATGAAAAATAAACAGGTGTGTGAGCGGTTACAAAAAAATGTTTCTCACTGTGCGTTTCCAAAAAAAGGAAAAAACATTATGCAACAAGTACGCGCTTAAGTCGCTGCCTGTTCAAGGAGTGCTGAAATCAATTAGGCCTACTCATCATTAAAGTCATGTTGGCTTCATTATGGCTTATAACTTTAGGCATAAAGTTAAATATGTGTCCTACCTGACCAAAAAAATGTTCAAATAAATGTCTATTTGTGTAAACTCACAATAACAAGAAAACATTGTGCTTTTGTAAAATAAAATAAAACAATCAGGTGCGGTTTCATGATCTCCGTGAACTGGAGCGCGAGAACTGAATAAAGTATAGCCTATAGGCTAAAGCTTGAAGTGTCCACTTAAAAACGAACAAATTTGAATCGAAAGCTAATACCTTTTGATTATGTAATCCGTATGAAAGGTGCATTTCTCTCTAAAGGTGCATCAGCCTTACAGCGGAGATGGAGATGTTTTAGCCGACACTAATTTAGAAAACAGTTTATTAATAAACAAATTAAAATGCCTCGTTATTTTTTCTTTATCATTAGCCTATAACTCACCTAAATCACCTTTCTAGGCTGTGGTTCCAGAGACATAAATATTGCTCTTCTCATTCAGCACTGCAGGAAAAGTATAATTTCCAGGTTCTAATTTGGCTTTAGAAAACCATTAAAATCTCCATATTTTTTTCGTATTAATTTGTGAATATTTTAAATGTTTAATAAAGGGGCAAAAAGTCATAAACAGAAATCTGAAATTTAGTCGATATTTAGCCTATTTTTTGCATTTTAAATAAAAATTCATTTTTTGTTTTGCGATTACGGGTTAAATAAGGAAAAACAAATGGACACAAATGTACACTGACCATTTGGACATAATACGAGACAGAGATCTTTATTGATAAAAAAAAACAATAATTACCGGAATACTGGATTCTAAACCTCAACGAAATGCCACAATCAAGACCTCGGAGCAGAAATGAGGGAGAAACACCCAGAACTCCTTATGTGCCGTTCGCAGTATACGGGTCTTTCCCTGCCATTAATGCTTGGATAATAACACACCACGTCTCCTTCCAATAATAATAGTAATAATGTCTAGTGTCGTGGCGGCTGTGATATAGGCTATAAACCTACCCGTTGCAGGTCCGTAGCCAGCCTATTGAAAGGGGGGGTTCTTTTTTTCAAAAAGTGGACCTTTTTGCATTTTTTTTCCTTCTTTTGTATTTAATTATGAGGTTCAAATACTTCATTTTGGTGACCCTTTATGCACCAATTTGTGATGGATTAGTGATGCATACAATTTTTTATGCATATGTGATGATTATATGGCTGTTATATTGTAGACTATTGAGTGAATAAAATATATAAATAGGGGGATATTACCCCTTAGGGGGGTTCGGGGGCATGCTCCCCCGTGAGAAAATTTTAAATATTCCATATTTTAAAGCATCAATCTGATGCATTTTGAGATGCATTTTTTGCCATCTATCTATACAATAGTTTATTGAGCCTTTTCTTTTAACAGTTTAAAATTTTTAAATTGCGCGTGAAGAATGATAGTGCTCTCCTGTGTTGTGATCTAACAGACACACGGTATGAAAGGAACATGGTTAAGATACAGCAATACAGTCCAGCAATATAGTCATTTTATGCGAAACCATAGAGCTTTATCTACAGATCAAGTATAATAATATTAACATTGAATCATCTTGGAGAGAGTTTCATCATGTTGACTGTCGTACCCGAACGCGACGCGCTGTTTGATGCTGAATGGAGAATGACAGACAGCCGCAGCGGAGGGAAAAGTTTACGTGAACTTGAATTTAATGACTTAAAAATTAATTTGATTGTTTTTGTCGATTGATCTCATAAATCAGATTTATTACTTGTCCTAAACTACAACTAGTAAGATACACCTTAATGGACTCGATTCCAAACTTTGCATTTTGAACCTTTGGAATCTACTCTCAATTCCCAAAGCCTCGGAATCGATTCTTTTTGGACTCGATCCCCAGCCCTGTCATTCAGAGGCTTCTTCACCGTTGCTTTGAAAAGTGCGAGAACTCTCTCTGAACTGCACGCGCGGCGCACACACACACACACACACACACACACACACACACACACACACACACACACACACACACACACACACACACACACACACACACACACACACACACACACACACACACACACACACACACACACACACACACGTCTAGCTACAATAATCATAATAATTTGAAACAGCAACCCAGAATATTTGTCACAAGCATTGATTAAAACAATGATGACAATAATCACATGAAAAAAAAAACGACTTAAATTCTGGACCTTTGGCAGTGAGGAGGCGGGGTTAGTTCGAACCCCCCGAACCCCCCCTGCCTACGGGCTTGCGTTGCCATGATGTTTAAATGACTTATCGCGAGAGGAAAAAAGGGCGTTGTAGTCGCATAACATCGGTTAATGGAAACGGCGCATTTCGCAATAGTTTTTATCAACATTTAGAAAAAAAAACGCTAAAGTTTTGCGCAAATCTGTAATGGAAACGCGCCTGAGATATCGCTGTCTGTGGTGCTGAAACATTTTTACTTGACTGGCAAACTGTTTTCTTTGTTCGTCAATACAAACTTGTAAAAAATGTGGCTTTTCTTTGTGTTTTATTTAACATATAAGATTACTTGGCTCAACAAGTGACACATTCTTACATATGCATTCATCAAATATTTTAAGTTTTTTTTTTTAACGGTTTTAATTTTAAAATGACTTGGTAGCAGAGGGCCCCATGATGAAGCTCCGCCCCCACTGTACTGAGAGTCTAGCTCCGCCCCCACTGTACTGAGAGTCTGTGTGTGTGTGTGTTTGTGTGTTTTACAGCTCAACACGCGTGTCCTCATGATGCTGTGGTGTGTGTGTGTGTGTGTGTGTGTGTGTGTGTGTGTGTGTGTGTGTGTGTTACAGCTCAACACGCGTGTCCTCATGATGCGTGTGGTGTGTGTGTGTGTGTGTGTGTGTGTGTGTTACAGCTCAACACGCGTGTCCTCATGATGCTGTGTGTGTGTGTGTGTGTGTGTGTGTGTGTGTGTTACAGCTCAACACGCGTGTCCTCATGATGCTGTGGTGTGTGTGTGTGTGTTTGTGTGTTTTACAGCTCAACACGCGTGTCCTCATGATGCTGTGGTGTGTGTGTGTGTGTGTGTGTGTGTGTGTGTGTGTGTGTGTGTGTGTGTGTGTTACAGCTCAACACGCGTGTCCTCATGATGCTGTGGTGTGTGTGTTGTGTGTTTGTGTGTTTTACAGCTCAACACGCGTGTCCTCATGATGCTGTGGTGTGTGTGTGTGTGTGTGTGTGTGTGTGTGTGTGTGTGTGTGTGTGTGTGTGTGTTACAGCTCAACACGCGTGTCCTCATGATGCTGTGGTTGTGTGTGTGTGTGTGTGTTTGTGTGTGTTACAGCTCAACACGCGTGTGTCCTCATGATGCTGTGGTGGTGTGTGTGTGTGTGTGTGTTTGTGTGTTTTACAGCTCAACACGCGTGTCCTCATGATGCTGTGGTGTGTGTGTGTGTGTGTGTGTTTGTGTGTTTTACAGCTCAACACGCGTGTCCTCATGATGCTGTGGTGTGTGTGTGTGTGTGTGTGTGTGTGTGTTACAGCTCAACACGCGTGTCCTCATGATGCTGTGGTGTGTGTGTGTGTGTGTGTTTGTGTGTGTGTTACAGCTCAACACGCGTGTCCTCATGATGCTGTGGTGTGTGTGTGTGTGTGTGTTTGTGTGTGTTACAGCTCAACACGCGTGTCCTCATGATGCTGTGGTGTGTGTGTGTGTGTGTGTTTGTGTGTGTTACAGCTCAACACGCGTGTCCTCATGATGCTGTGGTGTGTGTGTGTGTGTGTGTTTGTGTGTGTTACAGCTCAACACGCGTGTCCTCATGATGCTGTGGTGTGTGTGTGTGTGTGTGTTTGTGTGTGTTACAGCTCAACACGCGTGTCCTCATGATGCTGTGGTGTGTGTGTGTGTGTTTGTGTGTTTTTACAGCTCAACACGCGTGTCCTCATGATGCTGTGGTGTGTGTGTGTGTGTGTGTGTGTGTGTGTGTGTGTGTGTTACAGCTCAACACGCGTGTCCTCATGATGCTGTGGTGTGTGTGTGTGTGTGTGTGTGTGTGTGTTTGTGTGTGTTACAGCTCAACACGCGTGTCCTCATGATGCTGTGGTGTGTGTGTGTGTGTGTTTGTGTGTTTTACAGCTCAACACGCGTGTCCTCATGATGCTGTGGTGTGTGTGTGTGTGTGTGTGTTTGTGTGTGTTACAGCTCAACACGCGTGTCCTCATGATGCTGTGGTGTGTGTGTGTGTGTGTGTTTGTGTGTGTTACAGCTCAACACGCGTATCCTCATGATGCTGTGGTGTGTGTGTGTGTGTTTGTGTGTTTTACAGCTCAACACGCGTGTCCTCATGATGCTGTGGTGTGTGTGTGTGTGTGTGTGTGTGTGTGTGTTTACAGCTCAACACGCGTGTCCTCATGATGCTGTGGTGTGTGTGTGTGTGTGTTTGTGTGTGTTACAGCTCAACACGCGTGTCCTCATGATGCTGTGGTGTGTGTGTGTGTGTGTGTGTTTGTGTGTGTTACAGCTCAACACGCGTGTCCTCATGATGCTGTGGTGTGTGTGTGTGTGTGTGTTTGTGTGTGTTACAGCTCAACACGCGTGTCCTCATGATGCTGTGGTGTGTGTGTGTGTTTGTGTGTATTACAGCTCAACACACGTGTCCTCATGATGCTGTGGTGTGTGTGTGTGTGTGTGTTTGTGTGTATTACAGCTCAACACACGTGTCCTCATGATGCTGTGGTGTGTGTGTGGTGTGTGTGTGTGTTTGTGTGTATTACAGCTCAACACACGTGTCCTCATGATGCTGTGGTGTGTGTGTGTGTGTGTTTTCTGTGTATTACAGCTCAACACGCGTGTCCTCATGATGCTGTGGTGTGTGTGTGTGTGTTTGTGTCTGTTACAGCTCAACACACGTGTCCTCATGATGCTGTGGTGTGTGTGTGTGTGTGTGTGTGTTTGTGTGTGTTACAGCTCAACACGCGTGTCCTCATGATGCTGTGGTGTGTGTGTGTGTGTTTGTGTGTATTACAGCTCAACACACGTGTCCTCATGATGCTGTGGTGTGATTGTGTGTGTGTGTGTGTGTGTTACAGGTGAGATATAAGCGGGACTTTGAGGAGAGTAAAGGCAGAGGCTTCAGTATCGTCTCAGACACACCGGAGCTGCAGAGACTCAGGAGAACACAAGAACACATTAGTAACGTATGAAACTCTGATTTTACTGTGTGTGTGTGTGTGTGTGTGTGTGTGTGTGTGTGTGTGTGTGTGTGTGTGTGTGTGTGTGTGTGTGTGTGTGTGTGTGAGGTGCATTTTGGTCTCTGTTAACAATGACACACGTGACTATGAATCAAATGACCCATAAGTTCCCCTGAGGACGCCGCAGCGACTCCGAGCCGCAGGTGAGATCATCCAATGTTAGAAGTTTAAAGTGAACGTGAGATGATGTTTCTTCACAAACTCTTTCTCTTTCTAACACTGTGACAGGAGGACAGAAATAACATGAGAATAACTGATGATCCATTACGAGAGCCAGTGCTGAGTCACGAGGAGAGACGCAGGCGTTTACACTGAGGTGTGAGGTGTGTGTGTGTGTGTGTGTGTGTGTGTGTGTGTGTGTGTGTGTGTGATGATGTCATGAACCCGAGGTGAGTGTGTGTGATGATGTCATGAACCCGAGGTGTGTGTGGTGTGTGTGTGTGTGTGTGTGGTGTGTTGTGTGTGTGTGTGTGTGTGTGTGTGTGTGTGTGTGTGGTGTGTGATGATGATGTCATGAACCCGAGGTGAGTGTGTGTGATGATGTCATGAACCCTAGGTGAGTGTGTGTGATGATGTCATGAACCCGAGGTGAGTGTGTGTGATGATGTCATGAACCCTAGGTGAGTGTGTATGATGATGTCATGAACCCGAGGTGTGTGTGTGTGATGATGTCATGAACCCGAGGTGTGTGTGTGTGATGATGTCATGAACCCGAGTGTGTGTGTGGTGTGATGATGTCATGAACCGAGGTGTGTGTGTGTGATGATGTCATGAACCCGAGGTGTGTGTGTGTGATGATGTCATGAACCCGAGGTGTGGTGTGTGTGATGATGTCATGAACCCTAGGTGAGTGGTGTGATGATGTCATGAACCCGAGGTGAGTGTGTGTGATGATGTCATGAACCCTAGGTGAGTGTGTGTGATGATGTCATGAACCCGAGGTGAGTGTGTGTGATGATGTCATGAACCCTAGGTGAGTGTGTGTGTGATGATGTCATGAACCCGAGGTGAGTGTGTGTGATGATGTCATGAACCCTAGGTGAGTGTGTGTGATGATGTCATGAACCCTAGGTGAGTGTGTGTGATGATGTCATGAACCCTAGGTGAGTGTGTGTGATGATGTCATGAACCCGAGGTGAGTGTGTGTGATGATGTCATGAACCCGAGGTGTGTGTGTGTGATGATGTCATGAACCCAGGTGAGTGTGTGTGATGATGTCATGAACCCTAGGTGAGTGTGTGTGATGATGTCATGAACCCGAGGTGAGTGTGTGTGATGATGTCATGAACCCGAGGTGAGTGTGTGTGATGATGTCATGAACCCGAGGTGAGTGTGTGTGATGATGTCATGAACCCAGGTGAGTGTGTGTGATGATGTCATGAACCCGAGGTGAGTGTGTGTGATGATGTCATGAACCCTAGGTGAGTGTGTGTGATGATGTCAAGAACCCAGGTGAGTGTGTGTGATGATGTCATGAACCCTAGGTGAGTGTGTGTGATGATGTCATGAACCCTAGGTGAGTGTGTGTGATGATGTCATGAACCCAGGTGTGTGTGTGTGATGATGTCATGAACCCGAGGTGTGTGTGTGTGATGATGTCATGAACCCGAGGTGAGTGTAGTGTGATGATGTCATGAACCCTAGGTGAGTGTGTGTGATGATGTCATGAACCCTAGGTGAGTGTGTGTGATGATGTCATGAACCCTAGGTGTGTGTGTGTGATGATGTCATGAACCCTAGGTGAGTGTGTGTGATGATGTCATGAACCCGAGGTGAGTGTGTGTGATGATGTCATGAACCCTAGGTGAGTGTGTGTGATGATGTCATGAACCCTAGGTGAGTGTGTGTGATGATGTCATGAACCCGAGGTGTGTGTGTGTGATGATGTCATGAACCCTAGGTGAGTGTGTGTGATGATGTCATGAACCCGAGGTGAGTGTGTGTGATGATGTCATGAACCCTAGGTGATGTGTGTGTGATGATGTCATGAACCCTAGGTGAGTGTGTGTGATGATGTCATGAACCCGAG
>CM070840.1:775306-792806 GCA_036326025.1 Chrosomus eos
GATTATTGTGATTGTGTTGAGTGTGATTGTGGGAATGTGAGTGAGTAGTGAAGTGTGAGTGAGTGAGGAGTTGTATGAGTGATGTGAGTGAGTGAGTTAGTGAGTGGTGTGAGTGAGTGAGTAGTGAGAGTGAGTGATAACAATTATTTTACATGAAATTTATTGATTGTTTTAGTAAGTATTTAGGTATTTTTAATATTGTTTATCGAATTAAATGATGTTTTTATGAAGATGGATGATGAAGAAATATTTTATTGTGTGAATTCTTTAAAATGTTGTGTAATTATTTATTGATTATTATTATTTTATTATGAAATGATTTGTTACTTTGATTATATTAGTGTTTATTATGTGTGTGTGTGTGTTGTGTAGTGTGTGTGTGTGATGTGGTGTGTGTGTGTGTGTGAGTGTGATGTGTGTGTGTGTGTGTATTGGTGTGGTGTGGTGTGTATGATGGTGAATGTAGTCAGTGATTGGAGAATTGAGTTGACGATTGGTTCAGTGAAACGAGAGATGATCAGATCAGATGAAGCTGACGAAATAACGATGACACAGTAGAATAATCACCTAGCATCACAAGCTAGAGCGTGACAGTATGATAACTGAAATGAGTACACAACGGACGAGAAAGGCGGAACTGACTAACAGCATGATAGATGGACATGACGTTAATTGATTGTGATTGGTGATAGTGTGTACGTGATTTTGCGAGTGAAAGATTAGGTAAAAACGTTGTTGAGTGTGATGAGTTGAGTGAGTTGATTGATGAGTGATGAGTGATGAGTGAGTGTGAGTGGATGTATGTGATGTGAGTGAGAAAGTGAGTTGAGTTAGTGGATTGATTGTGATTGAGTGAGTGAAGTGAGGCTAGTGAGTGAGGAGTGTGAGGTGATGATTGATGTGAGTGAGTAGTGTGATATGATGATGAGTGAGTGAGTGAGTGAGTGAGTGAGTGAGTGAGTGAGTGAGTGTGAGTTGATGAGTGATGTGAGTGAGTGGTGAGTGAGTGAGTGAGGATGTGAGTGAGTGAGTTGAGTGAGTTAGTGATTGATAGTGAGTTGAGTGAGTGAGTGAGTGATAGTGTGAGTGAGTGAGTGAGTGAGTGATGTGAGTAGTGAGTGATTGAGTGAGTGAGTAGTGAGTGTGATTGATGATTGAGTGAGTGAGTGAGTAGTGAGTGAGATGTGATGATGAGTGAGTGAGTGAGAGTGAGTGATGAGTTGAGTGATTGAGTGAGTGAGTGAGTGAGGTTGATGATGAGTGAGTGAGTGAGTGAGTGAGTATGTGAGTGATGAGTGAGTGAGTGAGTGAGTTGATTGATTGAGTGAGTGAGTAGTGAGTGAGCTAGTGAGTGATGAATTGTGAGTGAGTGAGTGAGTTAGTGATGATTGATTGATGTGAGTATGAGTGATGTGAGTGATGTGAGTGAGTTGTGATAGTAGTGAGTGAGTGAGTGAGTTAGTGATGAGTGAGTGAGGCTGAGTGGTGAGTGTGAGTGAGTGAGTGAGTGATTGATTGAGTATGAGTGAGTAGTGAGTGAGTTGAGTGATTTGAATGATGTGAGTGAGTGAGTGAGTGGATGTTGAGTGAGTGAGTGGTTAGTGATTGATTGTGAGTGAGTAGTGGTTGTGAGATTGAGTTATAGGTGTGAGTATGAGTGAGTGATGATTGAGTGAGTGATATGTGAGTGTGAGTGAGTGTGATTGAGTGAGTGATGTGATGTGAGTGATGATTGAGTGATGATGAGTGATGAGTGAGGATTAGTGATTGATTGAGAGTGAGTGAGTGGTGATGTATGTGAGTGAGTGAGTGAGTAGTATAGATGAGTATGGTAGTGAGTGAGTGAGTGAGTGAGTTAGTGATTGATGAGTGAGTGAGTGAGTTAGTGATTGATTGAGTGAGTGAGTGAGTAGTGATTGAGTGAGTGAGTGAGTGACTAGTGAGTGAGATGTGAGTGAGTGAGTTAGTGATTGATTGAGTGAGTGATAGTGAGTGAGTGAGTGTGAGATGTGAGTGAGTTAGTGATTGATTGATTGTGAGTGTGACTGTGAGTGGATGATGAGTGATGTGATTGTTGATTGATTGATTGATTGATGATGATTGATTGAGTGAGCTAGTGAGTGAGAATGTGAGTGATTGAGTGATTGGTGAGTGGTGAGTGGTTAGTGAGTGAGTTAGTGATGATTGAGTGAGTGAGTGAGTAGTGAGTGAGAATGTGAGTGAGTGACTGAGTGAGTGAGTTGTGATTGATTGATAGTGGTGAGTGAGTGAGTGAGTGATATAGTGATTGATTGATGTGAGTGAGTGAGTTAGTGATTGAGTGGAGTGAGTGAGTTAGTGATTGATTGAGTGAGTGAGTGGATAGTGAGTGAGAATGTGAGTGATGAGGATGGTTAGTGATTGATTGAGGTGAGTGAGTGAGTAGTGAGTGAGAATGTGAGTGAGTAAGTGATTGAGTGAGTGAGTGAGCTAGTGAGTGAGATGTGAGTGAGTAAGTGATTGATTGAGTGGGTGAGAGAATGTGAGTGATTGAGTTAGTGAGTGAGTGAGTGAGTGAGTGGAGTGAGTGAGAATGTGAGTGAGTGAGTGAGTGAGTGAGTAGTGATTGATTGAATTGATTGATTGAGTGAGTGAGTGAGTTAGTGAGTGAGTGAGTTAGTGATTGAGTGAGTGAGTTGGTGATGTGAGTGATGTTAGTGATTGATTGATTGATTGATTGATTGATGAGTGAGTGAGTGAGTGACTTAGTGAGTGTAGTGAGTGAGTGAGTAAGTGAGGGTGAGTGAGTGAGTTAGTGAGTGAGTTAGTGATTGATTGAGTGAGTGTGAGAATTGAGTGAGTGATTGATGAGTGAGTGAGTGAGTGAGTTAGTGATGTGAGTAGTGATGATTGATTGAGTGAGTGAGTGAGTGAGCTAGTGAGTGAGAATGTGAGTGAGTATGACTGAGTGAGTTAGTGATTGAGTTGAGTGAGTGAGTGAGTGAGTGAGTTAGTGATTGATTGAGTGGGTGAGTGTGAGTGGTTAGTGATTGATTGAGTGAGTGAGTGAGTTAGTGATTGATTGAGTAAGTGAGTGAGCAAGTGAGTGGTAATGTGAATGAGTGAGTGAGTTAGTGATTGATTGATTGAGTGAGTGAGTAGTGAGTGAGAATGTGAGTGAGTTAGTGATAGTGAGTGAGGTGAGTGAGTGAAGTGAGAGTTGTGAGTGAGTAAGTGATTGAGTGAGTGTGTGAGTGAGTGAGGTTAGTGAGTGAGTGAGTGAGTGATAGTGAGTGATTGAGTTAGTGAGTGTGTGAGTGGTGAGTGAGTGAGTGAGTGAGTGAGTGAGATGTGGATGTGAGTGAGTGAGAGTGAGTGTGAGTGATTGAGTGAGTGAGTGAGTGAGTGAGTTAGTGAGTGAGTTAGTGATTGATTGATTGATTGAGTGAGTGAGTGAGCTAGTGAGTGAGAATGTGAGTGAGTGACTGAGTGAGTTAGTGATTGATGATGAGTGAGTGAGTGAGTGAGTGAGTGAGTGTAGTTAGTGATTGATTGAGTGAGTGAGTGAGTTAGTGATTGATTGAGTGAGTGAGTGAGTTAGTGATTGATTGAGTGAGTGAGTGAGCTAGTGAGTGAGAATGTGAGTGAGTGAGTTAGTGATTGATTGAGTGAGTGAGTGAGCTAGTGAGTGAGAATGTGAGTGAGTTAGTGATTGATTGAGTGAGTGAGTGACTGAGTGAATGAGAATGTGAGTGAGTAAGTGATTGATTGATTGATTGAGTGAGTGAGTGTGTGAGTGAGTGAGTTAGTGAGTGAGTGAGTGTGTGAGTGATTGAGTTAGTGAGTGATTGAGTTAGTGAGTGAGTGAGTGAGTGAGTGAGTGAGTGAGCAAGTGAGTGAGAGAAGTGAGAGAGTGAGTGAGTGAGTGAGTAATTTAGTGAGTGAGTGAATGAGTGAGTGAGTGAGTGAGTGAGTTCTGCATCAGAACTAATTACTGCTGTCCATCACGAACTGTGACTTTTCTGTGAAATATTAGATAGTTTCTGTCAGGTTTTAGGCACTAGTTTGAGTGGTTGTAAATCAGTAATAGGGCTGTGAGCAGCAGTACTAGTGAAGGTTAGTGTGATGCGGGTCGGTATCGCTGGACATTCCTTCCGTGAGCAACACTCTCTGATAAAGCCTGAGTGTTTCTAAAAGTGGAGGCGTCTCTGATAGAGTCGTCCAGCACAGAAGCTCCTCAGACGGCGTGTGTGTGTGTGTGTGTGTGTGTGTGTGTGTGTGTGTGTGTGTGTGTGTTTCAGTCGCTGTGCTGCGTGTGTGTGAGTTTGTGCTTCAGTCGCTCCGCTCGGCCGTGAGTGTGTCTGTGTTTCAGTCATGAGTGGCGCTGGAGAAGACAGTGGACAGACAGACGGAGCTGAAGGTGTGTGTGAGGTGAGAGACGAGCTGAAGGTGTGTGTGAGGTGTGTTTGAGGTTAGAGACGAGCTGAAGGTCTGTGTGAGGTGAGAGACGAGCTGAAGGTCTGTGTGAGGTGAGAGATGAGCTGAAGGTGTGTGTGAGGTGTGTTTGAGGGTGAGAGACGAGCTGAAGGTCTTTGTGAGGTGAGAGACGAGCTGAAGGTGTATGTGAGGTGTGTGTGAGGTGAGAGACGAGCTGAAGGTGTGTGTGAGGTGAAAGACGAGCTGAAGGTGTGTGTGAGGTGTGTGTGAGTTCAGAGACGAGCTGGAGGTGTGTGTGTGAGGTGTGAGGTGAGAGACGAGCTGAAGGTGTGTTTGAGGTGCAGTGGCGGCGCCAGAGATTTTCGGTTGCAGGTGCTATGGGGATGCTCAAAACTTAATAGACGGTGCTTTGAATTTTTTTGGGGGAGGGGGGGGCATTACATGCGCTTCATGCGCACACACGCTATCTATATACGTGAGACTTGGGATGTCTGCAAACGTTCACCAGGCGCCGCGTCCATTGGCCAAAGAAGATCGCCGGTTTGGGCCTCATGTTTTTTTAGACTAAATATATATATTTTTAATTATTCTTTAATACACGCACACACACATTTACACACACACACACACACACACACACACACACACACACACACACACACACACCACACACACACACACCACGCACGCGCGCGCAAGGTCTCTCGCTCTCTCTGTCTTGGTATATGTGTACTACACGTTTGGAGCTTAGATTCCGGGAGATTTGAACTAATTTGCGGCCATTAAGGAGCCGCTATCTATAAGTGAGACTTGGGATGTCTGCAAACGTTCACCGGGCGCCGCGTCCATTGGCCAAAGAAGATCGCCTATTTGGGCCTCATGTTTTTTTTAGACTAAATATATATTTTTTAATTATTCTTTAATACCCTTTTTAACAACATGAAAAAGACTATTCAAACATGACATTAAAATATAAATATAAAAAAATAACAGACATTTCTTGGGGGTGCTGGGTGGGTGCTATTGCTATTATAGGGGGAGCTACAGCTGAAGGTGTGTGTGAGGTGAGAGTTAGAGTTAGAGTTAGGGTTAGAGTTACAGAGTTACCCTGGCGCCGCCACTGGTGAGGTGTGAGGTGAGAGACGAGCTGAAGGTGTGTGTGCGGTGTGTGTGAGGTGAGAAACGAGCTGAAGGTGTGTGTGAGGTGAGAGACGAGCTGAAGGTGTGTGTGAGGTGAGAGACGCTGACCGCATGATCTGTGTGACCCTGACCTTCACACTGCAGTTCACTGTGTGTGTGTGTGTGTGTGTGTGTGTGTGTGTGTGTGTGTGTGTGTGTGTGTGTGTGTGTTGTGTGTGTGTGTGTGTGTGTGTGTGTGTTGTGTGTGTGTGTGTGTGTGCTTGTTTTTGTGATATATGAGGACACAAATGTGTATAATGACATGCATATTACACTGGTATTACAACTTACACGTGATATATGAGGACATTGCAGGCGTCCTCATATTTCAAACAGCTTAAAAAACATAAAAAACAAGTTTTTTTTAAAAAATGTAAAAATGCAGAATGTCTCCTGTGATTGGGTAAGTTTAGGGATGGGGCAGTGTAAGGGGACAGAATATATAGTTGTGTACAGTATAAAAACCATTAGCCTATGGAATTTCCTCATAAATCACAAAAACAAACGTGTGTGTGTGTGTGTTCCACAGGGTTCTCCCAGAGGCGGTTCTGATCGGATCCCAGCGGGCCGCGAGGTGAGTTCGTCAGCAGAAACTCATTGATCTGTGAGTGTGTGTGGTGTGTGTGTGTGTGTGTGTGTTTTGTGTTGGATGTGTATGATGGTGATATGTGTAGTGTTGTGTGTGATGAGTTGTGGTGTGATGTAGTTAGAGTGTGATGTTGTGTGTGATGTGTGAGTGTGTGTGTGTGATGTGGTGAGTGTGTGAGTGTGAGTGGTGGGTGTGTGGTGTGAGTGAGTGAGTGTGTGTAGTGTAAGTGTGATGTGTGTGGTTTGTATGTGATGAGAGTTGTGTGTGTGTGTGTAGTGGTTTGTGTGTGTGTGTGTGTGATAGTGTGGTGGTGAGTGTGAGTAGTGTGTGTGGTGAGTGATGTGTGTGTGTGTGGGTGGGTGGTGTGTGTGTGTGTGTGTGTGTTGTGGTGGTGTGTGAGTGTGGTGAGAGTGAGTGTGTGAGTGAGTGGTGGTGTGTGTGGTGTGTGTGAGTGGTGATGTGAGTGGTGAGTGTGTGTGTGGTGGTGTGTGTGTGAGTGGTGGTGTGGTGTGTGTGTGTGTGTGTGTGAGTGAGTGAGTGATGTGTGATTGTGTGTGTGTGGTGGTGGTGAGTGGTGGTTGTGTGGTGTGGTGAGGGTGGTGTTGTGTGTGTGTGATGTGGTGTGTGTTGTGGAGTGAGTGAGTGTGTGGTGTGTGTGTGTGTGTGTGTGTGTGTGTGTGTGTGTGTTGTGTGTGTGTGTGTGAGGTGAGTGAGTGAGTGAGTGTGGGTGGGGTGTGTGTTTGTTTGGGGTGTGTGGTGTGTGGTGTGGTGTGTGGTGTTGGTTAGTGGTGTGTTGGGGTGGTGGTGTTGGGTGGTGGGTGGGGTTGTTGGTTGTTTGTTGGTGGTGTGTGAGTGTGGTGGTGTGTGAGTGTGGTGTGTAGTGTGTGTGTGTGTGTGTGTGTGTGTGTGTGTGTGGTGTGTGTGTGAGTGTGTGTGAGTGTGGTGTGTGTGTGAGGTGTGTGAGTGAGGTGTGAGTGAGTTGTGAGTGTGAATGTGAGTGAGTGGTGTGTGTGGTGGTGTGGTGTGTGTGGTGAGTGTGTGTGTGTGGTGTGTGGTGTGTGTGTGGTTGAGTGGTGTGTGTGTGTGAGGTGAGTGAGTGGTTGATGGGTGTGAGTGTGTGAGTGTGAGTGTGTGAGTGAGTGAGTGTGTGTGGATGAGTGGGTGAGTGTGTGATAGTGTGTGTGAGTGAGTGAGTGGTAGTGTGAGTGGTGTGTGGTGTGTGTTGAGTGAGTGAGTGTGAGTGGTGTGTGGTGTGTGTGTGAGGTGAGTGAGTGAGTGTGTGTGTGATGTGAGTGTGTGTGTGAGTGAGTGTGAGTGTGTGTGTGGTGTGTGTGTGTGTGTGTGATGTGAGTTGTGTGAGTGAGTGTGAGTGAGTGTGTGTGTGTGAGTGGTGTGTGAGTGAGTGAGTGAGTGAGTAGTGAGTGAGTGAGTGTGGTGTGTGTGAGTGTGTGGTGAGTGAGTGTGTGTGTGTGTGTGTGTGTGTTGTGAGTGATGAGTGAGTGAGTGAGTGTGTGTGGTGAGTGTGTGGTGTGAGTGTGTGTGAGTTGATGAGTGATGTGTGTGAGGTATGAGTGAGTGAGTGAGTGTGTGTGTGTGTGAGTGTGTGGTGGTGGTGAGTGTGAGTGGTGGTGTGAGGTGGTGAGTGAGTGTGGTTGTGTGAGATTGAGTGAGTGAGTGTGTTGAGAGTGAGTGAGTGAGTGTGGTGGTGTGTGTGTGTGTGTGGAGTGGTGTGAGTGTGTGTTGTGTAGTGAGTGTGTGTGTGGTGTGGTGAGTGAGTGATGTGTGTGTGTGTGAGTGAGTGAGTGAGTGAGTGGGTGAGTGAGTGGTGGTTGTGAGTGTGTGTGTGTGTGTGGTGAGTGGTGAGTGAGTGTGTGTGTGTGTGTGTGGTGAGTGAGTGAGTGAGTGGTGAGTGGTGGTGTGTGTGGGGTGGTGGTGAGTGAGTGTGTGTGTGTGTTGGTGGTGTTGTGTGTGTGAAGTGAGTGAGTGGTGTGTGTGTGTGTGTGTGTGTGTGTGTGTGTGAGTGTGTGTGAGGGTGAGTGAGTGAGTGAGTGAGTGAGTGGTTGAGTGTGTGTGAGTGTGTGTGAGAGTGAGTGAGGTGAGTGTGTGGTGGGAGTGTGTGGTGTGTGGTGGTGATGTGTGTGTGTGTGTGTGTGAGTGAGTGAGTGGTGGTGAGTGAGTGAGTGTGTGTGTGTGGTGTGTGTGTGTGAGTGTGTGAGTGTGTGTGTGTGTGTGTGGGTGAGTGGTGAGTGAGTGAGGTGAGTGAGGTGTGGTGAGTGTAGTGTGTGTGTGAGTGAGTGTGTGGTGGAGTGTGTGTGAGTGGAGGAGTGATGTGAGTGAGTGGTGTGTGAGTGTGTGTGTGTGGTGTGTGTGTGTGTGTGTGTGTGTGTGTGGTGTGTGGTGGTGTGTGTGTGGTGTGTGAGTGTGTGTGAGGGTGAGTGAGTGAGTGATGAGTGGTGAGTGTGTGGAGTGTGTGAGTGGTGTGTGAGGTGGTGTGAGTGAGTGTGTGGTGAGTGATGTGTGTGAGTGAGGGGTGAGTGTGTGTGTGTGTGTGTGTGTGTGTGTGTGTGTGTGGTGGAGTGAGTGAGTGAGTGAGTGTGTGGTGTGTGTGTGTGTGGGTGATGTGAGTGAGTGGTGAGTGTGGTGGTTGTGTGTGTGGTGGGTGGTGTGTGGTGTGAGTGTGTGAGTGAGTGGTGTGTGTGTGTGTGAGTGAGTGAGTGAGTGGTGTGTGGTGTGTGTGTGTGTGTGTGGTGTGTGTGAGTGAGTGAGTGAGTGAGTGTGTGTGTGTGTGGTGAGTGTGATTTGTGAGTGAGTGAGTGGTGTGTGTGTGGTGTGTGTGTGTGAGTGAGGTGATGTGAGTGAGTGAGTGGTGTGAGTGAGTGAGTGTGTGTGAGAGTGAGTGAGTGTGTGAGTGTGTGTGTGAGTGAGTGAGTGTGTGTGAGAGTGAGTGAGTGTGTGTGTGTGTGTGTGGAGTGAGAGTGTGTGAGATTGAGTGAGTGAGTGAGAGTGAGTGAGTGAGTGAGTGAGTGAGTGAGTGTGTGTGTGAGTGAGTGAGTAAGTGAGTGTGTGAGAGTGAGTGAGTGAGTGAGTGAGTGAGTGAGTGAGTGAGTGAGTGTGTGAGAGTGTGTGAGTGAGTGAGTGAGTGAGTGAGAGTGAGTGAGTGAGTGAGTGAGTGAGTGAGTGAGTGTGTGAGAGTGTGTGAGTGAGTGAGTGAGTGATAGTGAGTGTGTGAGAGTGTGTGTGTGAGTGAGTGAGTGAGTGAGTGAGTGAGTGAGTGAGTGAGTGAGTGAGTGTGTGAGTGAGTGATGTGAGTGAGTGTGTGAGTGAGTGAGTGAGTGAGTGAGTGATGTGAGTGAGTGCAGGTGTAGAGCCGGTTCTGATTGGTCGATCAGTCCTTTAGCGGCTCACCGCCTGCACTCATTGGTGGAGCAGAAACTGATTCCATGTGATGGTCCTTCATCAGATCTGGATATGCCCTGGATCCGGCGGTCTGCGGTAAACCTCGGGATAAACAGAGAGACTAATATTAGCGTAGACGCCATCCTTCTTATGATGTACAAAGTACATCAGGAATTATGGGAAGTGTTCCCGGTTCCGGCTGATCTAATCTATGCAGCCTAACATTGAATTATAGAAATCTATAATGTGTTATGTGTATGCTAAGTCAAAGAGATGTGTTTTTAGTCTAGATTTAAACTGACAGACTGTATCTGCTTCCCGGACCGTGTTAGGAAGATTGTTCCAAAGTTTTGGTGCTAAATAGGAAAAGGATCTACCGCCAGCAGTCGATTTTGATATTCTAGGTATTATCAACTGGCCAGAATTTTGAGATCGCAATAGACGTGAAGGACTATAATGCGTTAAGAGCTCGCTCAAGTACTGGGGAGCTAAACCATTTAGTGCTTTGTAAGTAATCAGCAATATTTTAAAATTTATACGATGTTTAATAGGCAGCCAATGCAGTGTTGACAGAACCGGACTAATATGGTCATACTTCCTGGTTCTGGTAAGAACTCTAGCGGCTGCATTTTGAACTAGCTGTAGTTTGTTTAATAAGCGTGCAGGGCAACCACCCAGTAGAGCATTACAATAATCTAGCCTTGAGGTCATGAACGCATGAACTAATTGTTCCGCATTTGTCAGTGAGAGCATATGACGTAATTTAGATATATTTTTAAGATGGAAAAATGCGGTTTTACAGATACTAGACACGTGACTTTCAAATGAAAGATTGGTATCAAAGAGCACACCCAGGTTCCTAACTAACGTCGAAGACTTAACAGAGCAGCCATCAAGTGTTAGACAGTATTCTAGGTTATTAGGTGAGGAAGTTTTTTGTCCAATGATTAGAATCTCTGTTTTTTCAGAATTTAGTAATAGGAAATTACTGGTCATCCAATTTTTTATATCAGCTATGCATTCCGTTAATTTTGTGAATTGGTAAGTTTCGTTAGGTTTTGAAGAAATATACAGCTGAGTATCATCAGCATAACAGTGAAAGCTAATTCCATATTTCCTAATTATATCTCCTAATGGTAGCATGTACAGAGTGAAGAGCAGCGGTCCTAGTACTGAGCCTTGTGGTACGCCATACTGAACTTGTGATCGATAAGACATCTCTTCATTTACTGCTACAAACTGATATCGGTCAGATAAGTATGATTTAAACCATGCTAGTGCAATTCCGCTAATGGCAACATAGTTTTCTAGTCTATTTAAAAGAATGTTGTGGTCGATAGTATCAAATGCAGCACTAAGATCAAGTAACACTAATAGAGAGATACAACCACGATCGGATGATAGGAGCAAATCATTTGTGACTCTAATGAGAGCAGTCTCAGTACTATGGTACGGTCTAAATCCGGACTGAAAATCCTCGCAGATATTATTTCTTTCTAAAAAGGAACACAGTTGTGAGGATACTGCTTTTTCTAGTATCTTTGACAGAAAAGGCAGATTCGAGATTGGCCTGTAATTGACTAATTCTGTAGGATCAAGTTGCGGTTTTTTAACAAGCGGTTTAATCATAGCCAACTTAAAGGTTTTGGTACGTATCCTAATGACAAAGATGAATTAATGATATCTAGAAGAGGATCTATGACCTCTGGAAGCATCTCTTTCAGTAGCTTAGTCGGTATAGGGTCTAGCATAAAAGTTGTCGATTTAGATGAATTAACAATTTTGCAAAATTCTTCCTCTCCTATAGCAACAAATGTATCAAAATGTTCCTCACAGAGACTACAATATACTCCCTGATGCGATACTGTAGTAGACGGTTGCATAGTTATAATTTTGTCCCTGATATTATCAATCTTATAAGTGAAGAAGTTCATAAAGTCATTACTGCTGTGTTTCTTATAAACTTCTGGGCTTGAAGCTTTCTTTTTCGTTAGTTTAGTCACTTGTTCAAATAAATACCTAGGATTATGTTTATTTTCTTCTAATAGGGTTGAAAAATAATTAGTTCTAGCATCTTTTAAGGCCTCTCTGTAAGCAATCGAGCTCTCCTTCCATGAAATCCGAAATACATCTAGTTTTGTTTTCTTCCAGTTTCGCTCCATTTTTCTGGCTGCTCTCTTAAGGGCCCGGGTGTGCTCATTGTACCACGGCGTTGGACTATTTTCTTTGATCTTCTTTAAGCGCAGCGGAGCAACTGTGTCTAAAGTGCTGGAAAAGAGAGAGTTAAAAGTTTCTGTTGCAATATCAAGTTCTTCTAAGCTATCTGGGATGCTGAGATTATGAAACTGATTTGGAAGATTATTGATAAAGCAATCTTTAGTGGCAGAAGTGATAGGTCTAACATATTTATAACATGGAGTCGGCTTTGCAGCCTTGGCTAAATGTAATTTACACGAGACTAGATAGTGATCGGAGATGTCGTCGCTCTGCTGCAGAATTTCAACGCCATCAACATCTATTCCATGTGATAATATTAGATCAAGAGTATGATTACGACAATGAGTAGGTCCTGACACGTGTTGTCTCACTCCAATTGAGTTTATAATGTCTTTAAATGCCAATCCCAATGCATCTTTTTCATTATCTACATGTATATTAAAATCACCAACAATTAGGACTTTATCTGCAGCCAATACTAATTCTGATAGAAAGTCAGCAAATTCTTTGATAAAATCTTTATGGTGCCCTGGTGGCCTGTATACAGTAGCCAGCAGAATTCTCAAACGTGATTTATTGTTTACACTATACATTTTTACATTAAGCACCAACACTTCAAAAGAAGTATATTTAAAACTAGATTTCTTAGTGGTTTTGAGAATATTACTATAAATTACAGCAACACCTCCCCCTTTGCCTTTCGGGCGAGGCTCATGTTTATAACAATAATCTTGCGGGGTGGACTCATTTAAAGTAATGTAATCGTTTGGTTTTAGCCAGGTTTCTGTCAAACACAGCACATCTAGGTTATAGTCTTTAATCTTATCATTAACTATGAGCGATTTTGAACGATAGTGTGTGAGTGAGTGAGTGAGTGAGTGAGTGTGTGAGTGCAGGTGTAGAGCCGGTTCTGATTGGTCGATCAGTCCTTTAGCGGCTCACCGCCTGCACTCATTGGTGGAGCAGAAACTGATTCTTAAAGAACCTGTCTTAAGAGACTTGTGTGAATGTGTGTGTCTCTCAAACTCTCCGCTGGATCAGATTCATACTCATATTCTGTATTAATGCTCGGCAACTAATAGTGATTATTAGTATTATAATTAATCTGAATGGTTTATATGCAGCTGGAGGCGACAGACGTCACAGACGCTCAGATAGAGGTACTGGTTTATTGTGCTTTGTGTTATTATATTAACACCATAAGTTTTTTTATTATAGTAATTATCATAATTAATTTGGTTGTATCAGCAGCTGGAGGCGACGGACGTCACAGACACAGAGATATTAATGGTCTGTTTTATTATGTTTTATGTATTGAATACACTTTCTTTATTATTATAATAAATTTGAATGGTTTTATATGAATTAAATGAAGGCGACAGAGAGTCAGACTGTCGTCACAGACACTCACATGAAGGTACTGATGTTTTAAATAAACATTATTTACTATAAGTTTTTATTTGATTAATTATGAAATAAAAATAATTTTGTTTTATATGCAGCTGGAAGCGACAGAGAGTCAGTCAGACATCACAGACACTGAGATGAAGGTACTTATGATCTGTTTTTATTTATTAAATAGTCATTATTTATTAATATTTTTTATTTTATTAATTTTCATTATGATTAATTTGAATGGTTTATATCCAGCTGGAGTCGACAGACACTCAGATGAAGGTACTGATTGTCCACTTTATTAACACTATGTTTTTATTATAGTAATTATCATAATTAATTTGGTTGTATCTGCAGCTGGAGGTGACGGACGTCACAGACACGGAGATATTAATGGTCTGTTTTATTATGTTTCATGTTTTGAAAACAGTTTATTTATTATTATAATTAATTTGAATGGTTTTATATGAATTATATGAAGGCGACAGAGAGTCAGACTGTCGTCACAGACGCTCACGTGAAGGTACTGATGATCTGTTTTACTTGTTAAATAATCATTAGTTATTATTAATTTATATTTAATTAATTATCAATTATAATTAATTTGGTTTTATCTGCAGCTGGAGGCGACAGAGAGTCAGTCAGATGCCACAGTCGCTCAGACACATATTCTAATGGTCTGTTTTATGTATTAAATAGATATATAATTTTTTTGTTTATTAATTTTCATTATTATTAATTTGAACGTTTTTATATCCAGCTGGAGTCGACAGGCATCTCAGACACTCAAATGAAGGTACTGATCATCTACTTTATTATGTTTTAAATTAACACTAAATGTGTTTATTTGATTAATTATTATTATTATAATTAATTTGGTTGTATCAGCAGCTGGAGGAGACGGACGTCACAGACACTCACAAGGAGATATTAATGGTCTGTTTTATTTATTAAATATACATTATTTATTCTTATTTTTATTTTATTAATTATTTATTATGATTAATTTGAATGATTTATATCCAGCTGGAGTCGACAGACACTCAGATGAAGGTACTGATCGTCCACTTTATTATGTTTTCTGTATTAAATTAACATTACATTTTTTTATTTGATTAATTATTTATTAATTATAATTATAATTAATTTGGTTTCATATGCAGCTGGAAGCAACAGAGAGTCAGTCAGACGTCACAGACACTGAGATGAAGGTACTTATGATCTGTTTTATTATTAAATACTCATTATTTATTATTATTTTTTATTTTTTATCATTTTCATTTTGACTAATTTTAATGGTTTTATTTGCAGCTGGAGGCGACAGAGAGTCAGACAGACGTCACTCAGGAGGAGATATTAATGGTCTGTTTTATGTATTAAATAGATATTTTTTATTTGATGAAATACATTTTTTATTGTATAAATTTTCACTTTGATTAATTTGAATGGTTTATATCCAGCTGGAGTCGACAGACACTCAGATGAAGGTACTGATGATCTGTTTTACTTATTAAATAATCATTAGTTATTATTAATTTGTATTTTATTAATTATCACTTATTATTAATTTGGTTTTATCTGCAACTGGAGGCGACAGATAAAGGTACTGATGGTCTGTTTAATGTTTTATGTATTAAATAAACATTTATTATTATGAATTTAAATGTGTTTTTATCAGCTGGAGGCGACAGACACTGAGCTGCTCATTTATGAACGTTTACACAGTTAGCAGTGCAACACACAAAGATGATGAAGCGGGTCACATGATCAGGTTTCATTCACACGTGTCGTCGGGTCACATGATCAGCTCATGTTCACACGTGTCGTCGGGTCACATGATTATCTCTCGCTCACACGTGTCGTCGGGTCACATGATCAGCTCTCGTTCACACGTGTCGTCGGGTCACATGATCAGATCTCGTTCACAAGTGTCGTCGGGTCACATGATCAGCTCTCGTTCACACGTGTTGTCGGGTCACATGATCAGCTCTTGTTCACACGTGTCGTCGGGTCACATGATCAGCTCATGTTCACACGTGTCGTCGGATCACATGATCAGCTCTCGTTCACACATGTCGTCGGGTCACATGATCAGCTCATGTTCACACGTGTCGTCGGGTCACATAATCAGCTCTCTTTCACACGTGTCGTCGGGTCACATGATCAGCTCATGTTCACACGTGTCGTCGGGTCACATGATCAGATCTCGTTCACACGTGTCGTCGGGTCACATGATCAGCTTCATGTTCACACGTGTCGTCAGGTCACATGATCAGTCTCTTCGCTCCACAACGTGTCGTCGGGGTCACATGATCAGCTCTCGCTCACACGTGTCGTGGGTCACATGATCAGTTCTCGTTCACACGTGTCGTCGGGTCACATGATCAGCTCTCGTTCACACGTGTCGTCGGGTCACATGATCAGCTCTTGTTCACACGTGTCGTCGGGTCACATGATCAGCTCATGTTCACACGTGTCGTCGGTCACATGATCAGTCTCGTTCACACGTGTCGTCGGGTCACATGATCAGCTCTCGTTCACACGTGTCGTCGGGTCACATGATCAGCTCTCGTTCACACGTGTCGTCGGGTCACATGATCAGCTCATGTTCACACGTGTCGTCGGGTCACATGATCAGTCTCGTTCACACGTGTCGTCGGGTCACATGATCAGATCTCGTTCACACGTGTCGTCGGGTCACATGATCAGCTCTCGTTCACACGTGTCGTCAGGTCACATGATCAGCTTTCACACGTGTCGTCGGGTCACATGATCAGATCTCGTTCACACGTGTCGTCGGGTCACATGATCAGTCTGTTCACACGTGTCGTCGGGTCACATGATCAGCTCTCGTTCACACGTGTCGTCAGGTCACATGATCAGTCTCTTTCACACGTGTCGTCGGGTCACATGATCAGCTCTGTTCACACATGTCGTCGGTCACATGATCAGCTCTGTTCACACGTGTCGTCGGGTCACATGATCAGCTCTCGCTCACACGTGTCGTCGGGTCACATGATCAGCTCTCGTTCACAGTGTCGTCGGGTCACATGATCAGCTCTTCGTTTCACACGTGTCGTCGGGTCACATGATAGCTCTCGTTCACACGTGTCGTCGGGTCACATGATCAGTCTCGTTCACACTGTCGTCGGGTCACATGATCAGCTCTCGTTCACACGTGTCGTCGTCAATGTCAGCTCTTACGTCGGGTCACATGATCAGTCTCGTCACACGTGTCGTCGGGTCACATGATCACTCTGTTCACACGTGTCGTCGGGTCACAGATCAGCTCTCGTTCAACGTGTCGTCGGTCACATGATCAGTCTGTTCACACGTGTCGTCGGGTCACATGATCAGCTCTCGTTCACATGTCGTCGGTCACATGATCAGCTCTCGTTCACACGTGTCGTCGGGTCACATGATCAGCTCTCGTCTCACACGTGTCGTCGGGTCACATGATCAGCTCTCGTTCACAGTGTCGTCGGGTCACATGATCAGCTCTGTTCACACGGTTCACATGTGTCGTCGGGTCACATGATCAGTCTCGTTCACACGTGTCGTCGGGTCACATGATCAGCTCTCGTTCACACGTGTCAGCATGTCATCGGGTCACATGATTCACTCTCGTTCACACGTGTCACAGGTCACATGATCGTCTCGTCCACGTGTCGTCGGGTCACATGATCAGTCTCGTTCACACGTGTCGTCGGGTCACATGATTAGCTCTCGTTCACACGTGTCGTCGGGTCACATGATCAGCTCTCGTTCACACGTGTCGTCGGTCACATGATCAGTGCTCGTTCACACGTGTCGTCGGGTCACATGATCAGCTCTCGTTCACACGTGTCGTCGGTCACATGATGCTCATGTTCACACGTGTCGTCGGGTCACATGATCAGCTCTCGTTCACACGTGTCGTCGGGTCACATGATCAGCTCTCGTTCACAGTGTGTCGTCGGGTCACATGATCAGCTCTCGTTCACACAGTGTTCAGTGTCGTCGGGTCACATGATCAGCTCTCGTTCACACGTGTCGTCGGGTCACATGATCAGCTCTCGTTCACACGTGTTCCAGTGTCGTCGGGTCACATGATCTAATCTCGCTCACACGTGTCATCAGGGTCACATGATCAGATCTCGTTCACACTTGTCGTCGGGTCACATGATCAGCTCTCGTTCACACGTGTCGTCAGGTCACATGATCAGCTCTCGTTCACACGTTGTCGTCACTGTCACATGATCAGCTTCTCGTCACACGTGTCGTTCGGGTCACATGATCAGCTCTCGTTCACACGTGTCGTCGGGTCAC
>CM070840.1:800306-802007 GCA_036326025.1 Chrosomus eos
TACACGTGTGCTAAAAATTTAAACGGATCTGTGCAAATCATGGGTTTTTTGGGATGTGTAGAGGCCCCGGGCCCTATTTGTCTTTCTCTTAAAAACTTTCAATTTTGTGATCATATGCCAACTTCCCTGGGGGTCTTGTGACTCTTTTTGTGTTTTATGTGACTGTGTTTTTTTTTTTGTGATCAGCTGCAGTACCAGCAGGGGGCCGGGGGGGTCAGTGACGGGCAGTAATTGTTTCCCCGATGCCAGGAGCCGCGGGGAAAGGTTGTGAAGCAGCCCGATGGAGCTGGGCCCGAGTGAGGTGAACCTCCTGTGACCTCTGATTCTCCGTGCCCCTTTAAAATCCGTGACCCCCTGTTTAAACCCCTGGACCCTCTGTGACCCCCTGCCCCTTTTTATGACCCTCTGTGCCCCCCCCGTAACCCTTTTGTGAACCTCCGTGCCCCCCTGTGCCCCCTTTTTGAATCTGTAAACCCCCGTGACCCCCTGTGACCCCTGTGAAACCCCCTGTGACCTCTGTGAACCTCCGTGACCCTCTGGGAACCTCCCGTGACCTCTGACATCCCTGACCCTCTGGGGACCTCTGTGAACCCCCGTGAAACCCCTGTGAACCTCCGTGACCCTCTGTGAAAACCCCCGTGACCTTGCATCCGTGACCCTCTGTGACCTTTTTTGTGAACCTCCGTTTTACATCTGACCTTTTACCCCCGGGAAACCCCTGTAGCCCAAAAGAGCGTATGTAGCCCCCCCCCTTTTCATCGTGCGCTCGTTGTCTTTTTTCTTCTGGTCTGTATTTTCACATTTTATTTTTGGGGTTTATGAAAAGAAGGCTGTTTTTTTTAAAAAACCCCCTTTGGGCTATGACATTTGTCAAGACAACTGCCCAATTTAAAAATTACAATCCGCATGGAACTTTTGTTAACTTTTACAAAAAAGTAAAAACCCCCTTCACCAGCTAATTACTCCTCGACAGGTTTCCCTAGAGATTAGAGTTCTCCCAAAGGGCCTGAAAATTATTACCCGAAAACCCCCCCGGGGCCCCCCGGGTTTTAAAGCCCGGACCCCATGTTTAAAACCCCCCCCCATCAACATGAATTATCTGCCGAAACCCGGGGGGGGGGCCCCGATCGGACGTGCTCTTCAATCTATCGCCGTTTTCGGTGACTCTCTATTCATTTCCCGGTTTTTAAACACATATAAAAATGCATAGGGATGGGACCCATACCGATACCAGTATCGGTATCGGGCCCGATACTGAGCTCATGTAAATTGTACTCGTACTCGGTTTTAAAAAAACCCCCCATACCAAAAAAACCCATACCAGGGAGCATGGTTACGTGTCAGAAATTTTTTAAAGGGGAAAAAAAAAATGAAGGCTGTATTTTTAAGTAAATGTATCTTATCAGTGGGGAAAATTAAAAAAGGGGAAAATATTAACGCGTCGCTTAAATTTAAATGTGGGTGCGCAAGCTGATAAGAGAAAAATGTGCAGTGGGGGTTAAGCACGCTATGACACAGACGCGTGGGTGGTCGAGCGCAAACCCCTTTTTCCCCAGACGTTTAGTGGAAAGTTTATGAATATGCAAAAAGGGATGAAATATAATTTGATGAACTAATTTTAAAAATTAAAAATTTTTTTAAAAAAAACTAATATGATTGTTATTATTTTGGTTTCTTTTACCAATTTCATTTAAAATTTAC
>CM070840.1:807107-814607 GCA_036326025.1 Chrosomus eos
ATCCCCCATCATATTGCGTTTTTTAAAAATTTATAATATAATATTTTCATATATGATTATCAGCATCATCTATCTAATTCTATAGATTCGTATCTAGCTTTTATCTAAATATATATATATTATATAATAGTATATATTAGATCTATCTATCTAGCTATAAGAAAAATATATTTTTATTTATCTATTTTTTTCTACCATCGACATCTACTTCATCTACTAGTTACTTTTTCATCAAAATTTGAAAAATATTCTATCTATCATCTATCTATCAAATCTATCTCTATCATCTAATTTAAAACCCCTTTATCTATTGAACTAAACCACTACTATCTATAAAAAATATATATACTATCTTTCTATCTCTATCTACTATTATCTTTATTATATAATAATATATAAGATATTTGTTATTATATATGATTCGATCTACTTTAATACTCGTCTACGACACTATTTTATAATTGATATATATTATAGATAATTTTAAAAATTTTTAAATACATCATCTATCTAACATTTTAACCCTATCTATTAATTTTTTATATATTTTATTTATATAATATAATATATAAATTTTTAATATTCTTATTTCTTAAACTATCTATCTATCTCCTTTTTCCCGATAGATTATAACCGACTATCTTATAACTATCTATATAATATCACATCTATAATATATACATCTACGATCTATTACTATATATATATATTATATTTTTATATATTATCTATCTTTTTATATTATATTTATATAGTATTCTATCGATTTTCTATCATCTAGATATATATTTTTATATATCATCCCCTAATATCTACCTATCTATCTATATATATCCTAAACTATTAGTAGTTTATTATTATAATTATTTTAAAATTTTTAAAATTATAAAATGTATATATAAATTATCTATTTTAATCTTTTTATCATCTATTATCATCAATTTTATACATAATCTAGATATTTCTATCTATCTATATATATATAATATATATCTATCTATCTATCTAATATCTCTATCTATATATATATATATAGATATATATATATCTATCTATCTATCTATCTATCTATCTAAAATATGCTATCTATATATATCTCTATCTATCTATATATCTATATATCTATATATATCTATCTATCTATCTATCTATATATATATATATAATATTATATTATTATATATATACTATCTATCTATATTATATCTATCATATATTATGATATATCATATATCTCATCTATCTATCTATTATAATATCTCTATTCATCTATCTATCTATCTATCGATATATATATATCTATTATATATCTCTATCTATCTATCTATCTATCTAGCTATAAACTATATATATATCTATCTATATATATATCTATCTATCTATCGATATATCTCTCTATCTTATATGATTATAATATATATAAATATATATATCTATCTACTATCTATCCATCAATATGATAATATAGATAATAGTTCAGATATATATATAGATATATATATTATCGCTTTATCTATCTATCATCTATCTATCTACTCCCATAATCTATCTAATCATATATCTATCCTATAATATACTCTATATAATGCCATCTATCATCTATCATCTATATATAGATTATATATAATCTATCTATATAGTTATCTCTACATCTACTAACTCATCTATCTATCTATTGCTATCTATCTATATATATCTCATATCATCTTATATATATATATATATCTATCGAGCTATCTCGAGCTATTCTATCTAAGTCTGATCTTATTATTCTATTTATATCCTATCTATATTATATTTATTTATATATTATAGCTGATCAGATCTAGCTTCTATCACGATCATCCATCGATCTATCTATTTTATATCTATCTATCTATTAATAAACTACTATCTATATAACCTACATATCATAAACTATTTCTATCTACTATCACAAACTATAATATAATAATTTTTATATTTTTCTATCTATCTATCTATCTATCTACATCATCATCTTTTTATAGTTCTAATCTATCTATAAAATATCTCTACTATCTATCTAATATTTTTCCACGATCATCTATAATACCATTATCATCTATTATATATATCCACTATATATATTAATAAATAAATAAACATAATATATTATAAAAATATATATATATATTATAAATATATAATATTTATAATCACATCACTATCTATTTATAACTCTATCTATCATATATCTATTAAAATATCATCTATCATTATAAAATTATATAGATCCTATCTATCTATAATTAATTTATAATAACTTCTATAATCTCAAACTACATCTATCTCTATCAACGATCATCTATCTATCTATATATTAACTATCTATCATCGTTTCATCTACTCTTAACCTTTATCAAACTATTCTATCTATCTATCTATCATCTATTTTCCCTTAATTTTATTATCATCTATCCCTATCACTTTTTCATCTATCTATCACTATCTATATTTTCTATAACTATCATTATCTACTATCTATATCTATAATCCCATATATATATTTTTCATTACGAACTATCAATCTACTATTTTATCTATCATCATCTATCATCTACTATCGATTATAACTTCTAATTATATATCATCTATCACTTCTATATATCATCCTTATACCTCCTTAACATCAATACCACCCCCCAAACTCTCCCCCTCCCCCCCACCAAGGCTCCTCCCCCCAAACAACCCGCCCCAACAACCCGCCAAGAGAGCCGAAGAACCCCCCCACTCCCCCCATTCCGACCCCCCACACCCAAATCAACCACCCACCACAAAAAAAAAAAAAAAAATACCTAAGGAAATTTTTCACGAAAGGGGCGCCCCCCTCACAGCCGCCCGATTGAAAAGTTTAATTGGCTAATTGTTTTATAAATAACCCCAAAATTTAAAAATTAAAATACAATCAAACAATTAAAAGGAGAAAACCCGCGGGGCCACGCCAGCCCCCAAGATAAAAAAGGTCTGTTTTTTAAAAAATTTAATGAAACACTTTCTTATTTTTAAAAAATAGAAAGGTTTAAAAAGAATTAAATGAAGGCGACAGAGAGTCAGACTGTCGTCACAGACACTCACATGAAGGTACTGATGTTTTAAATAAACATTATTTACTATAAGTTTTTATTTGATTAATTATGAAATAAAAATAATTTTGTTTTATATGCAGCTGGAAGCGACAGAGAGTCAGTCAGACGTCACAGACACTGAGATGAAGGTACTTATGATCTGTTTTATTTATTAAATAGTCATTATTTATTATTATTTTTTATTTTATTAATTTTCATTATGATTAATTTGAATGGTTTATATCCAGCTGGAGTCGACAGACACTCAGATGAAGGTACTGATTGTCCACTTTATTAACACTATGTTTTTATTATAGTAATTATCATAATTAATTTGGTTGTATCTGCAGCTGGAGGTGACGGACGTCACAGACACGGAGATATTAATGGTCTGTTTTATTATGTTTCATGTTTTGAAAACAGTTTATATTATTATTATAATTAATTTGAATGGTTTTATATGAATTATATGAAGGCGACAGAGAGTCAGACTGTCGTCACAGACGCTCACGTGAAGGTACTGATGATCTGTTTTACTTGTTAAATAATCATTAGTTATTATTAATTTATATTTAATTAATTATCAATTATAATTAATTTGGTTTTATCTGCAGCTGGAGGCGACAGAGAGTCAGTCAGATGCCACAGTCGCTCAGACACATATTCTAATGGTCTGTTTTATGTATTAAATAGATATATAATTTTTTTGTTTATTAATTTTCATTATTATTAATTTGAACGTTTTTATATCCAGCTGGAGTCGACAGGCATCTCAGACACTCAAATGAAGGTACTGATCATCTACTTTATTATGTTTTATGTTTTAAATTAACACTAAATGTGTTTATTTGATTAATTATTATTATTATAATTAATTTGGTTGTATCAGCAGCTGGAGGAGACGGACGTCACAGACACTCACAAGGAGATATTAATGGTCTGTTTTATTTATTAAATATACATTATTTATTCTTATTTTTATTTTATTAATTATTTATTATGATTAATTTGAATGATTTATATCCAGCTGGAGTCGACAGACACTCAGATGAAGGTACTGATCGTCCACTTTATTATGTTTTCTGTATTAAATTAACATTACATTTTTTTATTTGATTAATTATTTATTAATTATAATTATAATTAATTTGGTTTCATATGCAGCTGGAAGCAACAGAGAGTCAGTCAGACGTCACAGACACTGAGATGAAGGTACTTATGATCTGTTTTATTATTAAATACTCATTATTTATTATTATTTTTTATTTTTATTCATTTTCATTTTGACTAATTTTAATGGTTTTATTTGCAGCTGGAGGCGACAGAGAGTCAGACAGACGTCACTCAGGAGGAGATATTAATGGTCTGTTTTATGTATTAAATAGATATTTTTTATTTGATGAAATACATTTTTTATTGTATAAATTTTCACTTTGATTAATTTGAATGGTTTATATCCAGCTGGAGTCGACAGACACTCAGATGAAGGTACTGATGATCTGTTTTACTTATTAAATAATCATTAGTTATTATTAATTTGTATTTTATTAATTATCACTTATTATTAATTTGGTTTTATCTGCAACTGGAGGCGACAGATAAAGGTACTGATGGTCTGTTTAATGTTTTATGTATTAAATAAACATTTATTATTATGAATTTAAATGTGTTTTTATCAGCTGGAGGCGACAGACACTGAGCTGCTCATTTATGAACGTTTACACAGTTAGCAGTGCAACACACAAAGATGATGAAGCGGGTCACATGATCAGGTTTCATTCACACGTGTCGTCGGGTCACATGATCAGCTCATGTTCACACGTGTCGTCGGGTCACATGATTATCTCTCGCTCACACGTGTCGTCGGGTCACATGATCAGCTCTCGTTCACACGTGTCGTCGGGTCACATGATCAGATCTCGTTCACAAGTGTCGTCGGGTCACATGATCAGCTCTCGTTCACACGTGTTGTCGGGTCACATGATCAGCTCTCGTTCACACGTGTCCGTCCGGGTCACATGATGATCAGCTCATGTTCTCACATCTAACGTGTCGTCGGATCACATGATCAGCTCTCGTTCACACATGTCGTCGGGTCACATGATCAGCTCATGTTCACACGTGTCGTCGGGTCACATAATCAGATCTCGTTCACAACGTGTCGTCGGGTCACATGATCAGCTCATGTTCACACGTGTCGTCGGGTCACATGATCAGATCTCGTTCACACACGTTCGTCGGGTCACATGATCAGCTCATGTTCACACGTGTCGTCGGGTCACATGATCAGATCTCGTTCACATGTCAATAACGTTTCAATCGGGTCACATGATCAGCTCTTCACTGTTTCACTGATCACTCGTATGTCGTCGGGTCACATGATCAGCTCTCGCTCACACGTGTCGTTGGGTCACATGAACAGTTCTCGTTCACACGTGTCGTCGGGTCACATAATCAGCTCTCGTTCACACGTGTCGTCGGGTCACATGATCAGCTCTCTTTCACACGTGTCGTCGGGTCACATGATCAGCTCATGTTCACACGTGTCGTCGGGTCACATGATCAGATCTCGTTCACACGTGTCGTCGGGTCACATGATCAGCTCTCGCTCACACGTGTCGTCGGGTCACATGATCAGCTCTCGTTCACACGTGTCGTCGGGTCACATGATCAGCTCTCTTTCACACGTGTCGTCGGGTCACATGATCAGCTCATGTTCACACGTGTCGTCGGGTCACATGATCAGATCTCGTTCACAACGTGTCGTCGGGTCACATGATCAGCTCTCGTTCACAACGTGTCGTCAGGTCACATGATCAGCTCTTGCTCACACGTGTCGTCGGGTCACATGATTAGATCTCGCTCACACGTGTCGTCGGTCACATGATCAGATCTTGTTCACACTTGTCATCGGGTCACATGATCAGCTCTCGTTCAGACGTGTCGTCAGGTCACATGATCAGCTCTTGCTCACACGTGTCGTCGGGTCACATGATCAGCTCATGTTCACACATGTCGTCGGCTTACATGATCAGCTCTCGTTCACACGTGTCGTCGGGTCACATGATCAGCTCTCGTTCACACGTGTCGTCAGGTCACATGATCAGCTCTTGCTCACACGTGTCGTCGGGTCACATGATCAGCTCATGTTCACACGTGTCGTCGGGTCACATGATTAGATCTCGCTCACACGTGTCGTCGGGTCACATGATCAGATCTCGTTCACACTTGTCATCGGGTCACATGATCAGCTCTCGTTCACACACGTGTCGTAGCTCATGTTCACACGTGTCGTCGGGTCACATGATCAGATCTCGTTCACACGTGTCGTCGGGTCACATGATTAGCTCATGTTCACACGTGTCGTCGGGTCACACGATCAGCTCTCGTTCACACGTGTCGTCAGGTCACATGATCAGGTCTCGTTCACACGTGTCGTCGGGTCACATGATCAGCTCTCGTTCACAACGTGTCGTCTCAGCTCTCGTTCACACGTGTCGTCGGGTCACATGATCAGCTCTCGCTCACACGTGTCGTCGGGTCACATGAACAGCTCTCGTTCACAGGTGTCGTCGGGTCACATGATCAGCTCTCTTTCACACGTGTTCACATGTGTCGTCGGGTCACATGATCAGCTCTCGTTCACACGTGTCGTCGGGTCACATGATCAGCTCTCGTTCACACGTGTTCACACGTGTCGTCGGGTCACATGATCTAATCTCGCTCACACGTGTCATCAGGTCACATGATCAGATCTCGTTCACACTTGTCGTCGGGTCACATGATCAGCTCTCGTTCACACGTGTTGTCAGGTCACATGATCAGCTCTCGTTCACACGTGTCGTCGGGTCACATGATCAGCTCATGTTCACACGTGTCGTCGGGTCACATGATCAGATCTCGTTCACACGTGTCGTCGGGTCACATGATCAGCTCTCGTTCACACGTGTTGTCGGGTCACATGATCAGCTCATGTTCACACGTGTCGTCGGGTCACATGATCAGATCTCGTTCACACGTTTCGTCGGGTCACATGATCAGATCTCGTTCACATGTGTCGTCGGGTCACATGATAAGCTCATGTTCACACGTGTCGTCGGGTCACATGATCAGCTCTCGTTCACACGTGTCGTCGGGTCACATGATCAGCTCATGTTCACACGTGTCGTCGGGTCACATGATCAGCTCTCGCTCACACGTGTCATCGGGTCACATGATCTGCTCTCGTTCACACACTGTCGTCGGGTCACATGATCAGCTCTCGTTCACACGTGTTCACACGTGTCGTTGTGTCACATGATCAGTTCTCGTTCACACGTGTCGTCGGGTCACATGATCAGCTCTCGGTCACACGTGTCGTCGGGTCACATGATCAGCTCATGTTCACACGTGTCGTCGGGTCACATGATCAGCA
>CM070840.1:819607-834607 GCA_036326025.1 Chrosomus eos
TAATCATCACCATCATCACCTCACCATCACCTCACCATCATCACCATCACCACCTCACCATCATCACCACCATCACCTCACCATCATCATCACCATCATCACCACCATCATCACCATCATCACCATCATCACCTCACCATTCATCACCCCATCACCATCATCACCATCATCACCACTCATCACCTCACCATCATCACCACCATCACCATCATCACCATCATCACCCACCATCATCACCATCATCACCAACCCATCACCATCATCACCATCAATCACCTCACCATCATCACCATCATCACCTCACCATCATCACCATCATCACCTCACCATCATCACCACCATCATCACCATCATCACCTCACCATCATCACCACCATCATCACCACCATCACCTCAATCACCCACCATCACTCACCATCATCACCATCACATCACCATCACCATCATCATCACCATCATCACCATCATCATCACCACATCACCATCATCACCATCATCATCACCACCATCATCATCCACATCATCATCACCATCATCACCACCATCACCACATCACATCATCACCATCACTCACCATCACCTCACCATCACCACATCACCCACCATCACCTCACCATCACACCACCATCACCATCATCACCCCGTGGGATACAGTGGTGTGTGTGTGTGTGTGTGTGTGTGTGTGTGTGTGGTGCAGTGAAGTATAAGGCTGACGCTCAGCAGCAGATGAGCAATCTCTGTACCATCAGCTCGCAGAACTCCAAAACTCGACATGCTCGAGACGCCGTCAATCCAAGCCAGTGACGGTTCTTCATCATCTTCACTACATCAATCTGAGCACTTATTAACTGTTCTTCATCATCTTCATCATCATCACATCTGAGCACTTATTAACGTGTTCTTCATCATCTTCATCATCATCACATCTGAGCACTTATTAACGGTTCTTCATCACTTCATCATCATCATATCTGAGCACTTATTAACGTGTTCTTCATCATCTTCACATCGTCAGATCTGAGCACTATTAACGTGTTCTTCATCATCTTCATCATCGTCAGATCTGAGCACTTATTAGCGTGTTCTGCTCTTCCTCACACGTGTGTGACCCAATCAGAGCTGTGTTATAATCCAAGCTTATAGCACAGATCTGATCTGATTTGTATTTACACGTGTGCTACAATAATCGATCTGGTCAAATCATGGTTGTGCATGTGTAGAGCAGCCATATAGTCATGCTCTTCACAACTACATTATGTGATCATATGCCACTTCATGTGATCATGTGACTCTTTTTGTGATCATTGACTGTGTTTTGTGTGATCAGCTGCAGTACCAGCAGGGCCGGGCGTCAGTGACGGGCAGTAATCTGTTCTCCCTGATCCAGAGACGCCGCAGAATGAGTTCGTGAAGCAGCAGATGGAGCTGCAGAGTGAGGTGAACCTCTGTGACCTCTGATCTCCGTGACCTCTGAACTCCGTGACCCTCTGTTAACCTCTGTGACCCTCTGTGACCTCTGACCTGCATGACCCTCTGTGACCCTCTTTAACCTCTGTGAACCTCCGTGACCCTCTGTGACCCTTTGTGACCTCTGTGAACCTCCGTGACCCTCTGTGACCCTCTGTGACCCTCTGTGACCTCTGTGAACCTCCGTGACCCTCTGTGAACCTCTGTGACCTCTGACATCCGTGACCCTCTGTGACCTCTGTGAACCTCCGTGACCCTCTGTGAACCTCCGTGACCCTCTGTGAACCTCCGTGACCTCTGACATCCGTGACCCTCTGTGACCTCTGTGAACCTCCGTTCACATCTGACCTCTGACCGCCGGGAACCTCTGTAGCCCCATAGAGCGTATGTAGCCCCGCCCCTTTTCATCGCTGCGCTCGTTGTCTTTTGTCTTCTGGTCTGTATTTTCACAGTGATCTTGCGGATTTATGAATGAACGGCTCGTTTTTAAAATCCTCCTGGTCTACTGACATTTGTCAAGACATCTGCTATAAACATTACAATCCGCATGAGAACTTTTGTTAACTTTACAATAAGTAAATCCACTTCACCAGCTAATTACTCCTCGACAGCGATGCCATAGAGATTAGAGTTCTCAACGGGCCTGAAAATTATTACCCACCCACCCCGGCCCGTGGCTTTTAAAGCCCGGACCCGATGTAACCCGACACATCAACATGAATTATCTGCCCGAACCCGGCCCGCGGCCCGACTCGGACGTGCTCTTCAATCTATCGCCGTTGCGGTGACTCTCTATTCATTCCGGTGAAATCACATAATAAAATGCACGACAAACTCGTACGACATAAGCATTTACTTACTTAGATCCACAACAAGACCCAGGCAGCATCACTGTTCGCGATCCAGTGACTGTTTTAGCTTGCGCCACGAGTGAAAAGCCGCTATGACCTGCCGTACTCAGCGCGATCCCTTTTTGTCCAGCTCCGAAGTTTTCTTTGCTTTTTAATTCTATATCACTGTTGATGAAATCAAGCATGGAATTAAAATGGCATGTGTCAACTATTCAAAGATAAAGTACGATCGAAAGTTAAAAATTTCACTAAAATAAACTAAAAGATTACTCATCAACAGATCGCCAGGTCAGCTCACTGTTGCATACCAGTGCTGCTTTTAGCTTAGCGCCAACGAGTGAAAGCCGACCGAGTGAACTTGTCCGTTAATTCTACGCGTCGATTCTCTTTTCTTTCTAGTCTTCCGACCGGGTTTCTTTGCTTTCCATCGTCTAGTATCACGCTGAAATGCGCCAAGTGCAATGTTGCCAACATTTCAAAGGAAAATAGCTAACGCCATGCCTGTTTAAATAAAAATCCTAACACATTGAATATATAAAAAGAACTCAACAGCCAGCAGCGGCGGAACGAGTTTGAACAAAATAGGCTAGCCTACAAACTGAATCGCTTGCTTTAAGGCATCTGGAGAACATAAGTGATCTACATGATGACCTGAGCGTGTACTCTCTCTTACGCCAGACCCTGCGATGCCGTTGTACCGCAGGCCAGACTTTCGATTACGGTGAACACATTTGCCTTATTTCGACCCGAACCGCCCAAACCCGCGGTCCCTCGTTGTTTGGGCGACCCACCGTTGACAACTCTATAGAGTGATACACGGCCCGCAGAACTGAAGTACAAAGACATGATCTAAAGTTGCTGCACGCTTGTTTCACTGGGGATAAGTCTATTGACCTATGTGAACCTCTAGTGACCTCTGACCTATGTACCTCGTGTCCTCTGACACTGTGACCACTGACATCTCTGACCTCATGACTCACCTATTGACCTCTGTCCTCTGCATCTGTGACCCTCTTGAATCTGACCTATGTGACTCTGGCCCCTGACATCTGTACCCTTATGACCTCTGACCTATGTGACACTCTGACACTATGACCTCTAGTGACATTGTGAACTCTAGACCTCTGCCCTATGGACACTCTACATCTGTGACCCTCTATGACCTCCGTGACCTCTACCTATGTGACATCCGTAGATTCAGTCTTACACAGAAACTCAGAATGTTCTTGGAGCCTCTTTCACTCTTCATGTGTGTATGTGTGTTTCAGCTGAAGTAAAAGCTGACCTGAAGAAAACTGCAGTAACCGTACTCACTGATCCGAGACGCTGGAGACGCAGTTCAGCAAACACACCACAGAGTTACAGAGCAACGTACGACACACACACTCAACAATACGAGACACACACTCCAACAATACGAGACACACACTCCAACAATACGAGACACACACTCCAACAATACGAGACACACACTCCAACAATACGAGACACACACTCCAACAATACGAGACACACTATAACAATACGAGACACACACTCCAACAATACGAGACACACACTCCAACAATACGAGACACACACTCCAACAATACGAGACACACACTCCAACAATACGAGACACACTATAACAATACGAGACACACTATAACAATACGAGACACACTATAACAATACGAGACACACATCCAACAATACGAGACACACACTATAACAATACGAGACACACTATAACAATACGAGACACACTATAACAATACGAGACACACACTCAAACAATACAAGACACACACTCCAACAATACGAGACACACACTATAACAATACGAGACACACACACTCCAACAATACGAGACACACTATAACAATACGAGACACACACTCCAACAATACGAGACACACACTATAACAATACGAGACACACTATAACAATACGAGACACACTATAACAATACGAGACACACACTCAAACAATACAAGACACACACTCCAACAATACGAGACACACACTATAACAATACGAGACACACACTCCAACAATACGAGACACACTATAACAATACGAGACACACACTCCAACAATACGAGACACACTATAACAATAGAACAACACATATAACAATACGAGACACACACTCCAACAATACGAGACACACTATAACAATACGAGACCACACTATAACAATACGAGACACACATAACAATACGAGACACACACTCCAACAATACGAGACACACACTCCAACAATACGAGACACACACTCCAACAATACGAGACACACTATAACAATACGAGACACACACTCCAACAATACGAGACACACTATAACAATACGAGACACACACTCCAACAATACGAGACACACTATAACAATACGAGACACACTATAACAATACGAGACACACACTCCAACAATACGAGACACACACTCCAACAATACGAGACACACACTCCAACAATACGAGACACACTATAACAATACGAGACACACACTATAACAATACGAGACACACTATAACAATACGAGCACACACTATAACAATACGAGACACACACTCCAACAATACGAGACACACATATAACAATACGAGACACACACTCCAACAATACGAGACACACTATAAACAATACGAGACACACTATAACAATACGAGACACACACTCCAACAATACGAGACACACTATAACAATACGAGACACACTATAACAATACGAGACACACACTCCAACAATACGAGACACACTATAACAATACGAGACACACACTCCAAACAATACGAGACACACTATAACAATACGAGACACACACTCCAACAATACGAGACACACTATAACAATACGAGACACACATCAACATCAATACGAAGACACCACAACACTCCAACAATACGAGACACACTATAACAATACGAGACACACTATAACAATACGAGACACACACTCCAACAATACGAGACACACACTCCAACAATACGAGACACACTCCAACAATACGAGACACACACAATACACAATACGAGACACCACACTCCAACAATACGAGACACACTATAACAATACGAGACACACACTCCAACAATACGAGACACACTATAACAATACGAGACACACACTCCAACAATACGAGACACACACTCCAACAAACGAGTAACACACACTCCAACAATACGAGACACACAATAACACAATACGAAGAACACACTATAACAATACGAGACACACACTCCACACAATACGAAATGAACACAACAATAAAACAATACGAACACACTATAACAATACGAACACAACTATAACAATACGAGACACACACACTACAAACAATACAAGACACACATACACAATCCAAACAATAACAGACAACACACTATAACAATACGAGACACACACTATAACAATACGAGACACACACTCCAACAATACGAGACACACACTCCAAACAATACGAGTAACACTATAACAATACGAGACACACACTGCACAACAATACGAGACACACTATAACAATACGAGACACACTATAACAATACGAGACACACTATAACAATACGAGACACACTATAACAATACGAGACACACACTCCAACAATACGAGACACACACTCAACAATACGAGACCACACACTCCAACAATACGAGACACACACTCCAACAATACGAGACACACTATAACAATACGAGACACACACTCCAACAATACGAGACACACTATAACAATACGAGACACACTAATAACAATATCGAGACCACACTAAACAATACGAGACACACACTCAACAATACGAGACACACTATAACAATACGAGACACACACTCCAACAATACGAGACACACTATAACAATACGAGACACACAACACTCCAAAACAATACGAGACACACTATAACAATACGAGACACACTATAACAATACGAGACACACACTCCAACATAGAACACACA
This sequence comes from Chrosomus eos, assembly GCA_036326025.1. Taxonomy (NCBI): domain Eukaryota; kingdom Metazoa; phylum Chordata; class Actinopteri; order Cypriniformes; family Leuciscidae; genus Chrosomus; species Chrosomus eos. The sequence continues at coordinate 825,864 of CM070840.1, forward strand.
TAACAATACGAGACACACTATAAACAAATAACATACGAGACACACACTCCAACAATACGAGACACACTATAACAATACGAGACACACACTCCAACAATACGAGACACACTAAAACACATACGAGACACACTATAACAATACGAGACACACACTCCAACAATACGAGACACACTATAACAATACGAGACACACTATAACAATACGAGACACACACTCAACACATAAATCGAGACACACTATAACAATACGAGACACACTATAACAATACGAGACACACACTCCAACATAAGAAATATACAAAGAGACACACACAACTAAACAAAATACGAGACACACTATAACAATACGAGACACACTATAACAATACGAGACACACTATAACAATACGAGACACACCTCCAACAATACAGACACACAACCAACAATACGAGACACACATATAAACAATACAACGACACACTACTCTAACAATCGAGACACACTTAACAATACGAGACACACTATAACAATACGAGACACACTTAACAATACGAGACACACTATAACAATACGAGACACACACTCCAACATAGAGACACACTCATACAATACGAGACACACTACATCCACATAACAATACGAGACAACACTAAACAATACGAGAACACACTATAACAATACGAGACACACTAAACAATACGAGACAAACAACTCACAACAATACGAGATCGACACACTATAACAATACGAGACACACACTCCAACAATACGAGACACACTATAACAATACGAGAACACACTCAACAATACGAGACACAACATACTCAACAATACGAGACACACATAACAATACGAGACACACTATCCAACAATACGAGACACACACTCCATACAATACGAGACACACTATAACAATACGAGACACACACTATAACAATACGAGACACACACTCCAACAATACGAGACACACTATAACAATACGAGACACACTACTCAACAATACGAGACACACACTCTCAACAATACGAGACACACACTCCAACAATACGAGACACACTATAACAATACGAGACACACACTCAAACAATACGAGACACAACACATACTGAACAATATACGAGACACACACTCTCAACAATACGAGACACACACTCCAACAATACGAGACACACTATAACAATACGAGACACACCACTCCTAACAATACGAGACACAACATCAAACAATACGAGAACACACACTCCAACAATACGAGACACACATCAACAATACGAGACACACATCAACAATACGAGACACACTATAAAATACGAGACACACACTTATAACAATACGAGAACACACTCCAACAATAGAGACACACTATAACAATACGAGACACATCACTCAACAATACGAGACACACATAACAATACGGAACAACTTAAACAATACGAGACACTATATGAACAATATCGAGACATACGACTCCATACAATACGAGACACACACTACTAACAATACGAGACACACGACTAACAATACGAGACACACACTCCAACAATACGAGAACACACCAACAATACGAGACACACATAACAATACGAGACACACTATAACAATACGAGACACAACTCAACAATACAGACGACACACTATAAACAATACGAGACACACACTCCAAACAATACGAGACACACACTATAACATACGAGACACAACTTAACAATACGAGACACACAATCAACACATACGAGCAACACTCATAACAATACGAGAAACTTACTCTAAAACAATACGAGAACACACTATAACAATACGAGACACACACTCCAAACAATACGAGACACACTATAACAATACAACAACACTACTAAAAACAATACGAGACACAACTCCATAACAATACGAGACACACACTCCAACAATACGAGACACACATAACAATACGAGACACATATAACAATACGAGAACACACACATACACAACAATACGAGACACACACTCCAACAATACGAGACACACTATAACAATAGAGACCACTTAACACATACGAACACACCACTCCAAACATATACGAGACCACACATAACAATACGAGACAACACACTCAACAATACGAGACACACTATAACAATACGAGACACACTAAATCAACAAACGAGACACACATAACAATACGAGACACACACTACAATAACAATACACACACTCCAACAATACGAGACCACACTCAACAATACGAGACACACTATAACAATACGAGACACCTATAACAATACGAGACCACACTCCAAACAATACGAGACACACATAACAATACGAGACACACTATAACAATACGAGACACACACACTCCAACAAATACGAGACAACACTCAACAATACGAGACACACACTATAACAATACGAGACACACACTCAACAATACGAGAACTCACACTCCAACAATATCAGTCACACACCTCCATAACAATCGAGACACAACTACCTCAACAGGGTAGGGTGTCCATTGAGTATTAATCGAGATTCATGGTTATGGTTATTGGCTATGGTCTGTATAAAAACGAGCACACATAACTTACAGGCAAACTCCACTGATAACAATACGAGACACACACACTCCAACAATACGAGACACACACTCCAACAATACGAGACACACACTCCAACAATACGAGACACACTATAACAATACGAGACACACTATAACAATACGAGACACACACTCCAACAATACGAGACACACACTCCAACAATACGAGACACACACTCCAACAATACGAGACACACTATAACAATACGAGACACACTATAACAATACGAGACACACTATAACAATACGAGACACACACTCCAACAATACGAGACACACTATAACAATACGAGACACACTATAACAATACGAGACACACACTCCAACAATACGAGACACACACACTCCAACAATACGAGACACACTATAACAATACGAGACACACACACTCCAACAATACGAGACTCACACTCCAACAATCATTTCAGTGTTCAAGCCAGAGTTCCTCCAGTCAACATCATGACAAGCATGACTGATCCGCTGTGTGTGTGTGTGTGTGTGTGTGTGTGTGTGTGTGTGTGTGTGTGTGTGTGTGTGTGTGTGTGTGTGTGTGTGTGTGTGTGTGTGTGTGTGTGTGTGTGTGTGTGTGTGTGTGTGTGTGTGTGTGTGTGTGTGTGTGTGTGTGTGTGTGTGTGTGTGTGTGTGTGTGTGTGTGTGTGTGTGTGTGTGTGTGTGCAGGTGAAGTATAAGGCTGACGCTCAGCAGCAGATGAGCAGATCTCTGTACCATCAGCTCGCAGAAACTCCAGAAACTCGACACGCTCGAGACGCCGCTCAGATCCAGAGCCAGGTGACGTGTTCTTCATCATCTTCATCTTCATCAGATCTGAGCACTTATTCTGTGTTCTACTCTTCCTCACACACGTGTGACTGTAGCGTGACCTTCATCTCCACTTCTTCATCAGGTGGCGTATAAAGGCATCAGGAAAGGCGATTTCTCGGGCTCCTCGTTCACTGCGGTTCCAGACTCGGCAGAGATGAAGTGTGTCCAGCAGATCTCACACACACTCAGTGAGGTGAAGCTCCATCTCAGATTTCACACACACTCAGTGAGGTGAAGCTCCATCTCAGATCTCACACACACTCAGTGAGGTGAAGCTCCATCTCAGATCTCACACACACTCAGATCTCACACACACTCAGATCTCACACACACTCAGTGAGGTGAAGCTCTATCTCAGATCTCACACCACACTCAGATCTCACACACACTCAGATCTCACACACACTCAGATCTCACACACACTCAGTGAGGTGAAGCTCTATCTCAGATCTCACACACACTCAGATCTCACACACACTCGGATCTCACACACACTCAGATCTCACAAACACTCGGATCTCACACACACTCAGTTCTCACACACACTCAGATCTCACACACACTCAGATCTCACACACACTCAGATCTCACACACACTCAGATCTCACCACACTCACACTCAGATCTCACACACACTCAGATCTCACACACTCGGATCTCACACACACTCAGATCTCACACACACTCAGTGATTAAGCTCCACTCAGATCTCATACACACTCAGATCTCACACACACTCAGATCTCACACCATCTCAGATCTCACACACATCAGATCTAAACTCAGTCTCACAACACTCAGATCTCACACACACTCAGATCTCACACACACTCGATCTCACACACACTCAGATCTCACACACACTCGGATCTCACACACACTCAGATCTCACACACACTCAGGATCTCACACACACTCAGATCTCACACACACTCAGATCTCACACACACACTCAATCATCACACACACTCAGATCTCACACACACTCAGATCTCACACACACTCAGATCTCACACACACTCAGATCTCACACACACTCAGATCTCACACACACTCAGATCTCACACACACTCAGATCTCACACACACTCGATCTCACACACACTCAGATCTCAACACACTCAGATCTCACACACACTCAGATCTCACACACACTCAGATCTCACACACACTCGGATCTCACACACACTCAGATCTCAACACACTCAGATCTCACACACCTCAGATCTACACACACCACACACACACCACACACACACACACACACACACACACACACACACACACACAACACACACACACGAATCTCACACACACCCGTGGCACGGTGCTCAGAACCATACCTGAGGAGGCCGAGAGCCTGTCGTCCAGCGTTTTCTTCAGCAGTCTGAGATCCGGAGACGCAGCTGTCAGATCCGTGTGGATCTTCAGAGCCAGGCGCGAGAAAAAACATCTCAGCCAATCAAAATCACACTCACTGACATCTGCCTTTCTCAAGCTTGAGAAAAAAAAAAAAAAAAAATTTTTATCAATTAATAATGAATTAAATCCTAAACATGTGAAATAAAACTAAATAAAAACAATAAAATTAAAACATAATAATAATTTAATGCATTGTAAACAAATATAAATAAATAATTTTAAAATGAAATCAAAATAAAACACTGATTAATAATGAATTAAATCATAAACGTGAAATAAAAATAAATTAAAACAATACAATTAAAACATAATAATAATTAAATGCATTGTAAACATAAATATAAATAAATAATTTTAAAATTAAATCAAAATAAAACACTGATTAATAATGAATTAAATCATAAAAGTGAAATAAAACGAAATAAAAACAAACTAAAACTTTGAATAATTAAATAATTAAAATAATAATTAAATACATTGCAAACATGTCAAATTAAATTATTATTAAAATAACAATTATTTTAAAATTGAATGAAAATAAAACACTTATAATTAATTAAATATAAACCTGTGAAATGAAACTAAAAACAAAATAAAACTCTTAATAATAATGAATGAAATCATAAACATGTCAAATGAAGAAACTTATAATAAATCAAAATAAATTACATATAAATAATTAAATCAAAAATGTATATAAATAAATAATTTAAAAATTAATCAAAATAAATTTAAATCTTAATAATTAATTGAGTCATAAACATAAAAATAAAACATTTTTTTAAAAAACAGTAAATATTTTATTTGTTTAGCTGTATGTCGTGACCATTATCTGCTATCAGAGATCATGTGAAAGATAACATGTTGTTAAATTATTGAAATATCAATTCAAAATCTCAGTACGGCTTCGACTGATGAAGCAGTTTGTGAGTCTGATGGAGAGTTTCTGTGTGTGTTTCCTTCAGGTGAAATATAAGCAGCAGGTGAGCGGCTCGCTGTATGCCACCCTGCCCGAGACGCTGGACACGCAACACGCTAAACATGCCACTGACATCATCAGTGAGGTAGTGTGATGCTGCAAACACTCGTGTGAAGCTCGCTGTACAAACACTAGAAGAGCTGGTTGTCTGTGTTCAGGTGAAGTACCGAGAGGACGGCAGAGGGAGTTTATCGAGCCCGCTCTTCAGTCGCCTGACGCAGAACGCTGCAGACGCAGACGGCTCGAGACATCGCAGACGCGCAGAGCCAGGTGACATCAAGCACACTACATACACTATATTACCAAAAGTATTGGGACACCCCTCCAAATCATTGAAATCAGGTGTTCCAATCACTTCCATGGCCACAGTTGTAGAAAATCAAACACTAGGCATGCAGGCGCTTCTACAAATCCTGGCTGCATTGTGAAAAGTGTAAAGTTTGGTGGAGGGGGGATTATTGGTTGTGGGGATTTGTTTGTGGAGGGGGATTATGGTGTGGGGTTGTTTGGTGGAGGGGGATTATGGTGTGGGGTTGTTTGGTGGAGGGGGATTATGGTGTGGGGTTGTTTGGTGGGGATGGGGGGTTGTAGGATTATGGTGTGGGGTTGTTTGTTGGAGGGGGATTATGGTGTGGGTGTTGTTTGGTGGAGGGGGATTATGGTGTGGGGTTGTTTGTTGGAGGGGGATATTTGGTGTTGGGGGTTGTTTGTTGTGAGGGGGATGTGTGTAGTGGTGAGGGGTTTGTTTGGTGTGAGGGGGGATTATGGTGAGGGGTTGTTTGGTGGAGGGGGATTATGGTGTGGGGTTGTTTGGTGGAGGGGGATTATGGTGTGGGGTTGTTGTTTGGTGGAGGGGGATTATGGTGTGGGGTTGTTTGGTGGAGGGGGATTATGGTGTGGGGTTGTTTGTTGGAGGGGGATTATGGTGAGGGGTTGTTTGGTGGAGGGGGATTATGGTGTGGGGTTGTTTGTGGAGGGGGATTATGGTGTGGGGTTGTTTGGTGGAGGGGGATTATGGTGAGGGTTGTTTGGTGGAGGGGGATTATGGTGTGGGGTTGTTTGTTGGAGGGGGATTATGGTGTGGGGTTGTTTGTTGGAGGGGGGATTATGGTGAGGGGTTGTTTGGTGGAGGGGGATTATGGTGCGGGTTGTTGGTGGAGGGGGATTATGGTGTGGGTTGTTTGGTGGAGGGGGATTATGGTGTGGGTTGTTGGTGGAGGGGATTATGGTGAGGGTGTTTGGTGGGGGGGATTATGGTGTGGGGTTGTTTGGTGGAGGGGGATTATGGGTGGGGTTGTTTGGTGGAGGGGGGATTATGGTGTGGGGTTGTTTGTTGGAGGGGATTATGGTGGGTTGTTTGGTGGAGGGGATTATGGTGTGGGTTGTTTGTTGGAGGGGATTATGGTGAGGGTTGTTTGGTGGAGGGGATTATGGTGAGGGTGTTTGGTGGAGGGGGATTATGGTGGGGGTTGTTTGGTGGAGGGGGATTATGGGTGGGATTGTTTGGTGGAGGGGGATTATGGTGGGGGTTGTTTGGTGGGGGGGGATTATGGTGTGGGATTGTTTGGGAGGGGGATTATGTGTGGGTTGTTTGGTGGAGGGGGATTATGGTGTGGGTTGTTTGGTGGGGGATTATGGTGGGGGTTGTTGGTGGAGGGGGATTATGGTGTGGGATTGTTTGTGGAGGGGGATTATGGTGTGGGGTTGTTTGGTGGAGGGATTATGGGTGGGGTTTGGTGGGGGGGATTTGGTGTGGGGTTGTTTGGTGGAGGGGGATATGGTGTGGGTTGTTTGTGGAGGGGATTATGGTGTGGGGTTGTTTGGTGGGGGGGATTATGGTGTGGGTGTTTGTGGAGGGGGATATGGTGTGGGGTTGTTTGGTGGAGGGGGATTATGGTTGGGGGTGTTGGTGGAGGGTGTTTGGTGGGGGGGTGTTGGGGGGATTTGGTGTTGGTGGAGGGGGAGTGGGTTGTTTGGTGGGGGGTTTGGGGGGGTTTGTTGGAGGGGGATTATGGTGTGGGGTTTGTTTGGTGGAGGGGGGATTATGGTGTGGGTTGTTTGGTGGAGGGGATTATGGTGTGGGGTTGTTTTGGTGGAGGGGGGATTTGATGGTGTGGGGTTGTTTGGTGGAGGGGGGATTATGGTGGGGGGTTGTTTGGTGGAGGGGGATTATGGTGTGGGGTTGTTTGTGGAGGGGGGCTTATGGTTGGTGGGGTTGTTTGGTGGAGGGGATTATGGTGTGGGGTTGTTTGTGGAGGGATTATGGTGAGGGGTTGTTTGGTGGGTGGGGATTATGGTGGGGGTTGTTTGGTGGAGGGGGATTATGGTGTGGGGTTGTTTGGTGGAGGGGGATTTGGTGGGGGTTGTTTGGTGGAGGGGGATTATGGTGTGGGGTTGTTTGTGGGGGGGATTTGGTGTGGGGTTGTTGTTGGAGGGGGATTATGGTGGGGGTTGTTTGGTGGAGGGGGATTATGGTGTGGGGTTGTTTGTGGAGGGGATTATGGTGTGGGTTGTTTGGTGGAGGGGGATTATGGTGGGGGTTGTTTGGTGGAGGGGGATTTGGTGTGGGGTTGTTTGGTGGAGGGGGATTATGGTGTGGGGTTGTTTGGTGGAGGGGGGGATTATGGTGTGGGGTTGTTTGGTGGAGGGGGATTATGGGTGGGGTTGTTTGGTGGAGGGGGATTATGGTGTGGGGTTGTTTGGTGGAGGGGGGATTATGGTGTGGGTTGTTTGGTGGAGGGGGATTATGGTGGGGGTTTTTGGTGGAGGGGATTGGTGTGGGGGTGGGGGTATGGGTGGGGTGGTGAGGGGATTATGGTGTGGGGTTGTTTGGTGGAGGGGGGATTATGGTGTGGGGTTGTTTGGTGGAGGGGGATTATGGTGTGGGTTGGTTGGTGGGAGGGGGATTATGGTGTGGGGTTGTTTGGTGGAGGGGTGGGTGTTATGGTGGAGGGGATTGTGTTTTG
>CM070840.1:839607-844607 GCA_036326025.1 Chrosomus eos
GCACGAGTGACGTGGTGTGTTGTGGTGTGGTGGTGTGGTGTGTGTGTGTGTGTGTGTGTGTGTGTGTGTGTGTGTGTGTGTGTGTGTGTGTGTGTGTGTGTGTGTGTGTGTGTGTGTTTCCAGCTGAAGTATAAGGAGAAGGACAGCTCCTCGTCTCTTCACTCTCTCCTGCCGGAGACTCGGGAGACGCGGATGGCCAGAGAGCAACGCAGGCCTGCAGCGAGGTGTGGCTCATCTTACCCCCACTCCTTCAGTCATGTGACCGTGGGTCAGAGGTTATCAGCTGGTTATTTTCACACACAGGTCAGATATAAAGAGGACGCGAAGAGGGAGGGATCGATGAGTCTGTACTCACTGATGCCCGAGACTCTGGAGACACAGTTCGCCAAACAGCAGAGTGAACTACAGAGCCAGGTAACGATCTCTCTCTCTCACACACAACACACACACAACACACACACACACACACACACACACACACACACACACATCTGTATAGAAAAGAAAACTAATTTTTAAAAAAGCTGAAAAATTATTGTTTACCTGTTACTGTGTGTGTGTGTGTGTGTGTGTGTGTGTGTGTGTGTGTGTGTGTGTGTGTGTGCGTGCGTGTGCGTGCGTGCGTGCGTGCGTGCGTGCGTGCGTGCGTGTGTGTGTGTGTGTTGTAGAATCAGTACCGCAGAGAGACTCAGGAGGATCTGTCTCAGTGTGTGTACTCTCAGATGCCTGAAACGCTGCACACACAGTTTGTGAAGGAGCTGACGCCGCTCATCAGTGAGGTGATACACTCTTCCTCCTCCCATCCTCTGTCTCTTCCTCCTCCTCTTCCCCATCTTCTTCTCCTCCTCTTCCCCATCTTCTTCCTCCTCCCATCCTCTGCGTCCTCCTCTTCCTCATCCTCTGCCTCTTCCTCCTCCTCTTCCCCATCCTCTTCCTCCTCCTCTTCCTCTTCCCCTTCCTCTGCGTCCTCCTCTTCCTCCTCCTCTTCCTCATCCTCTTCCTCCTCCCATCATCTGCCTCTTCCTCCTCCTCTTCCTCCTCCTCTTCCTCATCATCTTCCTCCTCTTCCTCCTCCTCATCCTCTCTTCCCATCTCCTCCTCCTCTTCCCCATCCTCTTCCTCCTCCTCTTCCTCTTGCCCATCCTCCTCCTCTTCCTCATCATCTTCCTCCTCCTCTCTCCTCATCCTCTTCCCCATCCTCCTCCTCTCCCCATCCTCTTCCTCATCCTCCATCCTCCTCCTCTTCCTATTCCTCTTCCTCTTCCCCATCCTCTTCCCCATCCTCCTCCTCTTCCCCATCCTCTTCCTCATCCTCATCCTCCTCCTCTTCCTATTCCTCTTCCTCTTCCGCATCCTCTTCCTCTTCCCCATCCTCTTCCTCCTCCTCCTCCTCTTCCTCCTCCTCATCCTCTTCCTCCTCCTCTTCCTCTTCCCCATCCTCTCTTCCCCTTCCTCATCCTCTTTCTCTTCCCCATTCTTTTCCTCCTTCTCTCCCTCTTCCTCCTCCTCTTCCTCTTCCCCATCCTCTTCCTCCTCCTCTTCCTCTTCCCCATCCTCTTCTCCCTTCCTCATCCTCTTTCTCTTCCCCATTCTTTTCCTCCTTCTCTCCCTCTTCCCTCCTCCTCTTCCTCTTCCTCCTCCTCATCCTCATGCTCCTCTTCCTCTTCACCCATCCTCTTTCCTCCTCCTCTTCCACTTCCTCTTCCCCATCCTCTTCCTCCTCTTCTTCCTCATCCTCTTCCTCTTCCCCATTCTTTTCCTCCTTCTCTTCCTCATCCTCCTCCTCATCCTCTTCCTCATCCTGTTCCCCATCCTAATTCTCTTCCCCATTCTTTTCCTCCTCCTCTTCCTCTTCCACTTCCTCTTTCCCATCCTCATCCTCTTCCTCTTCCCCATTCTTTTCCTCATTCTCTTCCTCCTCTTCCTCTTCCCCATCCTCTTCCTCATCCTCTTCCTCATCCTCATGCTCCTCTTCCTCTTCCCCATCCTCTTCTTCCTCCTCTTCCTCTGCCACTTACTCTTCCCCATTCTTTTCCTCCTTCTCTTCCTCATCCTCCTTCTCATCCTCTTCCTCTCCTCTTCCCCATCCTAATTCTCTTCCCCATTCTTTTCCTCCTTCTCTTCCTCCTCCTCTTCCCCATCCTAATCCTCTTCCTCTTCCCCATCCTCCTCCTCTTCCTCTTCCTCTTCGCATCCTCCTCTCTCTTCCTCCTCCTCTTCCCCATCCTCCTCCTCATCCTCTTCCTAATCCTCATCCTCTTCCCCATTCTTTTCCTTCTCTTCCTCCTCCTCATCCTCTTCCTAATCTTCATCCTCTTCCCCATCCTCATCCTCTTCCTCTTCCGCATTCTTTTCCTCCTCTTCCTCATCCTCATCTTCCTCTTCCCCATCCTCTTCCCCATCCTCATCCTCTTCCTCTTCCCCATTCTTTCCTCCTCTTCCTCCTCCTCTCCTCTTCCCCATCCTCATCCTCTTCCTAATCCTCATCCTCTTCCTCCTCCTCCTCCTTCTTCCCCATCCTCATCCTCTTCCTCATCCTCATCCCTCTTCCTCTCTCCTCCTCTCTTCCTCCTCCTCATCCTCTTCCTAATCCTCATCCTCTTCCTAATCCTCATCCTCTTCCCCATTCTTTTCCTCCTCTTCCTCCTCCTCCTCTTCCTCCTCCTCCTCTCCTCCTCTCCTCTTCCTCCTCCTCCTCCTCTTCCCCATCCTCTTCCTCATCCTCCTCCTCATCCTCTTCCTAATCCTCATCCTCTTCCCCATTCTTTTCCTCCTCTTCCTCCTCCTCCTCCTCTTCCCCATCCTCTTCCTCTTCCCCATTCTTTCCTTATCCTCTCCTCTTCCCCATTCTTTTCCTCCTCTTCCTCCTCCTCTTCCCCATCCTAATCCTCTTCCTCTTCCTCATCCTCTTCCCCTTTCCTCATCCTCTTGCTCTTCCTCCTCCTCTTCCCCATTCTTTCCTCCTCTTCCTCTCCTCATCCTCTTCCTAATCCCCATCCTCTTCCTCATCCTCATCCTCTTCCTAGTCCTCATCCTCTTCCCCATTCTTTTCCTCCTCATCCTCATCCTCCTCCTCATCCTCTTCCTAATCCTCATCCTCTTCCCCATCCTCTTCCTCTTCCCCATTCTTTTCCTCCTCTTCCTCATCCTCATCCTCTTCCTAGTCCTCATCCTCTTCCCCATTCTTTTCCTCCTCATCCTCATCCTCATCCTCTTCCCCATTCCTTTCCTCCTCCTCCTCCTCTTCCTCCTCCTCATCCTCTTCCTCCTCCTCTTCCTCTTCCCCATCCTCTTCCCCTTCCTCATCCTCTTTCTCTTCCCCATTCTTTCCTCCTTCTCTCCTCTTCCTCCTCTTCCTCTTCCTCTTCCCCATCCTCTTCCTCCTCCTCTTCCTCTTCCCCATCCTCTTCCCTTCCTCATCCTCTTCTCTTCCCCATTCTTTCCTCCTTCTCTCCCTCTTCCTCCTCCTCTTCCTCTTCCTCCTCCTCATCCTCATGCTCCTCTTCCTCTTCACCCATCTCTTCCTCCTCTCTTCCACTTCCTCTTCCCCATCCTCTTCCTCTCTTCTTCCTCATCCTCTTCCTCTTCCCCATCTTTCCTCCTTCTCTTCCTCATCCTCCTCCTCATCCCTTCCTCATCCTGTTCCCCATCCTAATTCTCTTCCCCATTCTTTTCCTCCTCCTCTTCCTCTTCCACTTCCTCTTTCCCATCCTCATCCTCTTCCTCTTCCCCATTCTTTTCCTCATTCTCTTCCTCCTCTTCCTCTTCCCCATCCTCTTCCTCATCCTCTTCCTCATCCTCATGCTCCTCTTCCTCTTCCCATCCTCTTCTTCCTCCTCTTCCTCTGCCACTTACTCTTCCCCATTCTTTTCCTCCTTCTCTTCCTCATCCTCCTTCTCATCCTCTTCCTCATCCTCTTCCCCATCCTAATTCTCTTCCCCATTCTTTCCTCCTTCTCTTCCTCCTCCTCTTCCCCATCCTAATCCTCTTCCTCTTCCCCATCCTCCTCCTCTTCCTCTTCCTCTTCGCATCCTCATCCTCTTCCTCCTCCTCTTCCCCATCCTCCTCCTCATCCTCTTCCTAATCCTCATCCTCTTCCCCATTCTTTTCCTTCTCTTCCTCCTCCTCATCCTCTTCCTAATCTTCATCCTCTTCCCCATCCTCATCCTCTTCCTCTTCCGCATTCTTTTCCTCCTTCCTCATCCTCCTCTTCCTCTTCCCCATCCTCTTCCCCATCCTCATCCTCTCCTCTCTCCATTCTTTTCCTCCTCTTCCTCCTCTCCTCCTCTTCCCCATCCTCATTCCCTTCCTAATCCTCATCCTCTTCCTCCTCCTCCTCCTCTTCCCCATCCTCATCCTATCCAATCCTCATCCTCTTCCTCCTCCTCCTCCTCTTCCTCCTCTCATCCTCTTCCTAATCCTCATCCTCTTCCTAATCCTCATCCTCTTCCATTCTTTTCCTCCTCTCTCCTCCTCCTCCTCTCCTCCTCCTCCTCCCCCTCCTCCTCCTCCTCCTCCTCCTCCTCCTCTTCCTCCTCCTCCTCCTCTTCCCCATCCTCTTCCTCATCCTCCTCCTCATCCTCTTCCTAATCCTCATCCTCTTCCCCATTCTTTTCCTCCTCTTCCTCCTCCTCCTCCTCTTCCCCATCCTCTTCCTCTTCCCCATTCTTTTCCTCATCCTCTCCTCTTCCCCATTCTTTCCTCCCTCTTCCTCCTCCTCTTCCCCATCCTAATCCTCTTCCTCTTCCTCATCCTCTTCCCCATCCTCATCCTCTTGCTCTTCCTCCTCCTCTTCCCAATTCTTTTTCCTCTTCCTCCTCCTCATCCTCTCCTAATCCCCATCCTCTTCCTCTTCCTCATCCTCTTCCTAGTCCTCATCCTCTTCCCCATTCTTTTCCTCCTCATCCTCATCCTCCTCCTCATCCTCTTCCTAATCCTCATCCTCTTCCCCATCCTCTTCCTCTTCCCCATTCTTTTCCTCCTCTTCCTCATCCTCATCC
>CM070840.1:849607-859607 GCA_036326025.1 Chrosomus eos
TGCACGCTTAATAAACAAACTACAGCTGGTTCAAAACGCAGCCGCTAGAGTTCTTACCAGAACCAGGAAGTATGACCATATTAGCCGGTTCTGTCAACACTGCATTGGCTGCCTATTAAACATCGTATACATTTTAAATATTGCTGATTACTTACAAAGCACTAAATGGTTTAGCTCCAGTACTTGAGCGAGCTCTTAACGCATTATAGTCCTTCACGTTTACTGCGATCTCAAAATTCTGGCCAGTTGATAATACCTAGAATATAATACACACACACACAGACAGACTTGACAGAGCAGCATCAAGTCAAGTCATCCTCATTTATATAGCGCTTTTAACAATGTAGATTGTTTCAAAGCAGTTTTACAGAGATAAACATAATTTAAGGTAATAAAGAATGAAGTGTTAGACCGTATTCTAGGTTATTACATGTGGAAGTTTTTTTTCCAATAATTAGAATATCTGTTTTTTCAGAATTTAGTAGTAGGAAATTACTGGTCATCCAATTTTTTATATCAGCTATGCATTCCGTTAATTTTGTGGATTGGTAAGTTTCGTCAGGGCGTGAAGAAATATACAGCTGAGTATCATCAGCATAACAGTGAAAACTAATGCCATGCTTCCTAATGATATCTCCTAATGGTGTGTGTTTGGTGTGTGTGGGGTGTGTGTGTGTGTGTGTGTGTGTGTGTGTGTGGTGTGTGTGTGTGTGTGTGTGTGGTGTGGTGTGTGTGTGTGTGTGTGTGTGTGTGTGTGTGTGTGTGTGTGTGTGTGAGGGTAGCATGTACAGAGTGAACAGCAGCGGTCCTAATAAATACTGATGTATGCTATTAATTTGATTACTCTGCACATACTGCGTTTACTTAAATTATAATGTAATGATTGACAGCACTTATAGAATCATGTCCAACACTCACATGCTCATATGGTGAATATAAGAACATTAACGCATTAAATATACACTGATATAGAGGCCCAAATCGGCAAGAAATTAAAAATGTAATTATGTAAATGAGGGAGGCGGTCCTTGTGTAGCTCCGGTGTGTCATTGGTCCAGAGCTCATTGATAGCTCAAACTAAGTGATGCAAATCAGTATTACATTTCAGTAAAAATGAATTATTCATGTCATTTATTCCTTTATTTATTCCTCTATTATTACATTTATTTCTTTATCTATGTTTATTTATTTTTAATGTCTGCAAGTTACCCATGATTCATCAGTGTTTGTGTGTTTTCAGAGTAAGTATACAGAGGCCGGGAAGAAGCAGGCATCCAGCGCTCTGTATTCACTGCTGCCCGAGACTCTGGAGACGCAACACGCCAGAGACGCCACCGACCTGCTGAGTCAGGTACTGCGTTCACATGAACAGTCTTCCACCAATCACCGACAGGGGCGGGTTTTGCTCCGACTTCGCGTCCAGCCGTGCACGAGCGCAAAACCTCACAAAACCCGCCCCTGTCGGTGATTGGTGGAAGACTGTTTATTTTGGTTTTGAGTGGTGGTTGTACACATTTGTTTTTGTGTGCAGATCTCAGAGCCTAGGTAGGCTGCCTACAGAGACGCGTTTTTTGACAGCCTGCTTATGGGGCGGGCAGCTAGCGGATCGTTAGGAAAGATTAGATGAATGTGATCATTTATTTTTGGGCCTGAAATCGCTGATACAACCTTTAACCGTGTGTGTGACAGCTGTGTGACAGCCGTGTGTGTGTCAGCCGTGTGACAGCCGTGTGTGTGTCAGCCGTGTGTGTGTCAGCCGTGTGTGTGTCAGCCGTGTGACAGCCGTGTGTGTGTCAGCCGTGTGACAGCCGTGTGTGTGTGTGTCAGCCGTGTGACAGCCGTGTGTGTGTCAGCCGTGTGTGTGTCAGCCGTGTGTGTGTCAGCCGTGTGTGTGCCGTGTGACAGCCGTGTGTGAGCCGTGAGTCAACCGTGTGTGTGTCAGCCGTGAGTCAGCCGTGTGTGTTCAGCCGTGTGTGAGCCGTGAGTCAACCGTGTGTGTGTGTCAGAGGTGAGTCAGCTGTGTGTGTGACAGCCATGTGTGTGTCAGCCGTGTGACAGCCGTGTGTGTGTCAGCCGTGTGTCAGCCGTGTGACAGCCGTGTGTGAGCCGTGAGTCAACCGTGTGACAGCCGTGTGTGAGCCGTGAGTCAACCGTGTGTGTGTCAGCCGTGAGTCAGCCGTGTGTGTGACAGCCAGTGTGTGTGTCAGCCGTGTGAATGTCATGTGTGTGTCAGCCGCGTGACAGTCGTGTGACAGCCATGTGTGTGTCAGCCGTGAGTCAGCCGTGTGTGTGTCAGCCGTGTGAATGTCATGTGTGTGTCAGTGGACAGTGTGTGCAGACGTGTGGTCAGTGACAGCGTGTGTGTGTCAGCCCAGCGTGACAGCCGTGTGTGTGTCAGCCGTGAGTGCAGCCATGTGTGGTGTCAGCCGTTTGTGTGACAGCTGTGAGTCAGCCGTGTGTGTGACAGCCGTGTGTGTAGACATGCACGTGAGTCTTCA
Organism: Chrosomus eos; assembly: GCA_036326025.1. Taxonomy (NCBI): domain Eukaryota; kingdom Metazoa; phylum Chordata; class Actinopteri; order Cypriniformes; family Leuciscidae; genus Chrosomus; species Chrosomus eos. The sequence continues at coordinate 852,106 of CM070840.1, forward strand.
GGCAGCGTGAGTCGTGTGTGTACAGCCGTGGTTGAGCCTAGCGCAGTGTGTGTGTCAGCCAGAGTGGTGTGTGTTGGACAGCCGTGAGTCAGCCGTGTGTGTGTCAGCCGTGTGACAGCTGCGTCAACATTTGTTTCATTTCAGAGGAAATACAAGGAGGAGGCCAAGAAAGAGGCCTCTGTGAGTCTGTACTCCCTTTTGCCAGAGACGACTGAGACTCAACACGCCAGACACGCCTCTGAACTGCAGAGCGAGGTGAGTGTGATTCACAGTACACCAACACACACACACACACACACACACACACACACACACACAAACACACACACACACACACACACACACACACACACAACACACACACACACACACACACACACACACACACACACACACAAACAATCTCTCACACACACTCTCTCTCTCTCTCTATCTCTCTCTCTCACACACACACACATACTCAAAAAAGTTACTAATTTAGTTAAATTATATACATAGCCACTCTGGAGAAAACGGTGATGTCATCATCCAGCTCAGTTCAGGTCTCATATAATGCTGTCAATGGGGCCAGATCAATACTATTGTTGAATATTAAGTGTCCCCAACTAAGCAAGACAAAAGCCAAAAGCCAACGGCGACAGTGAAGGAACCAAAGCTCCCATCAATGACAGAATGGAGAAATAAACCTTGGAAGAACCCAGACTCAGTCGCTCAGTTCTCCTCTGGCCAATGAACGAAACGTGTATGATTATGATTCACGCAGCATTATAGGTCAGAAGTCAGTTTGGATCAGAACATTCAGATTGAAAATCGGAGTCACGCGCATATGGAGATGTGTTTGTTGAGGATCAGTGCCGATGGCTGTCGTGTCGATGAGGCCTTCACAGGGAGAGTCTAGTAGACAAGCTCTGCTGACACTACAGGGATGCGTTGTGGACGTGTCTAGGCACAGGTCCACCATCTGATCTGGATACGGCCCGGATCCGGCCGACTACATCATGCGTTGTGGTCGTTTCTAGGCTCAGGTCCTCCATCTGATCTGGATACGCCCGGATCCGGCTGACTACATCATAGTTGTGGACGTGTCTAGGCTCAGGTCCTCCATCTGATCTGGATACGGCCGGATCCGGCTGACTACATCATGGTTGTGGTCGTGTCTAGGCGCAGGTCCTCCATCTGATCTGGATACGGCCCGGATCCGGCTGACTACATCATGTGTTGTGGTCGTGTCTAGGCGCAGGTCCTCCATCTGATCTGGATACGGTCTGGATCCGGCTGACTACATCATGTGTTGTGGTCGTGTCTAGGCGCAGGTCCACCATCTGATCTGGATACGGCCCGGATCCGGCTGACTACATCATGTGTTGTGGTCGTGTCTAGGCTCAGGTCCACCATCTGATCTGGATACGGCCTGGATCCGGCTGACTACATCATGTGTTGTGGTCGTGTCTAGGCTCAGGTCCTCCATCTGATCTGGATACGGCCCGGATCCGGCTGACTACATCATGTGTTGTGGTCGTGTCTAGGCGCAGGTCCTCCATCTGATCTGGATACGACCCGGATCCGGCTGACTACATCATGCGTTGTGGACGTGTCTAGGCTCAGGTCCTCCATCTGATCTGGATACGGCCCGGATCCGGCTGACTACATCATGCGTTGTGGACGTGTCTAGGCTCAGGTCCTCCATCTGATCTGGATACGGCCCGGATCCGGCTGACTACATCATGTGTTGTGGTCGTGTCTAGGCGCAGGTCCTCCATCTGATCTGGATACGGCCCGGATCCGGCTAACTACATCATATGTTGTGGTCGTGTCTAGGCACAGGTCCTCCATCTGATCTGGATACGGCACGGATCCGGCTGACTACATCATGTTTGTGGTCGTGTCTAGGCTCAGGTCCTCCATCTGATCTGGATAAGGCCCGGATCCGGCTGACTACATCATGCGTTGTGGTCATGTCTAGGCTCAGGTCCTCCATCTGATCTGGATAAGGCCCGGATCCGGCTGACTACATCATGTGTTGTGGTCGTGTCTAGGCTCAGGTCCTCCATCTGATCTGGATACGGCCCGGATCCGGCTGACTACATCATGCGTTTGTGGTTGTGTCTAGGATCAGGTCCTCCATCTGATCTGGATACGACCCGGATCCGGCTGACTACATCATGTGTTGTGGTCATGTTTAGGCTCAGGTCCTCCATCTGATCTGGATACGGCCCGGATCCGGCTGACTACATCATGCGTTGTGGTCGTGTCTAGGGGCTCAGGTCCTCCATCTGATCTGGATACGGCCCGGATCCGGCTGACTACATCATGCGTTGTGGTCGTGTCTAGGGGCTCAGGTCCTCCATCTGATCTGGATACGGCTCTGATCCGGCTGACTACATCATGTGTTGTGGTTAGTGTTGTTTTTGGCGGCCTGTTTTAATTTTAGTTTTAGTCTAGTCTTTGTGTCAAGCTGTCATTTTAGTTTTTATTAGTTTTAGTCACGTTCATACTCTTTTTAGTCTAGTCTAGTTTTAGTCGACGAAAACTGATGACATTTTAGTCTAGTTTTAGTCGACGAAAGACATAGTCTAATTTTAGTCAATGAAAATTGTATTTTAGTCTCTTTTTAGTAATGCAATTCTATTTAACCCAGTCAATATGTATACCTAGTAGTAGACGAAACCAACATTTTCTTTTAGCCAAACCCATTTCAAAAAATCTTATCTTATTATTGTTAGTCTGACTCTATCTTATTATATTATTGTTACCTTATAGACTCAAGAATGCTATTCCAGACACAGAAGACGCTCTGATATGAATTTAGAACATATTTATTTTACCAACCAAAGATGTTGCCTACACACGATGACATTAAAGTTTTTCCAAATGTCATTTCTTCTTTTTCTCCCAAAGACGAATCCCTTTCTCTGTGTCAGACTTAACGGCGTTTGTTGTCGTTTATGCTAACGCCTGTTTCACACATAGCCTACTCTGTTTGCGGTGTGTATTTTTTCCCGCACCCATGTTAGGTTAGAGCGCTCACACCGCACGCGGTGATTTGAAATAAAAAATAGAGAATAAATGTTGTGATTGTGGTATTACAGCCGTAGATCAGCTGCGCACTGCAAACGCAGCACATGTGAAAACACAATAGCACGAGCTGCTCCTGCATACACACCGCACCGCATACGCACTACACACGGAGTATGTGTGAAACAGCCGTAACTCACGCAGCTGCATCTTCTAAATAATGCCGCGAGTGGGGCTTGAGGATGTGATGTCGCCTGCGTCTGCGCAGTGCGATCGGATGCAGCCCCTGGCCTGAAGTAAAACACAGGAAACAGAAATGCTGCATACCGGTAATAACGCAAGTAAACGAGACGAAATAACGTTAAATAACATTTCATCTCGTCTCGTTTTGGTCAACGAAAATGAAGAGACATTTTAGCATAGTTTTTATTTTGTAAACCACATTTAGTCTCGTTTTTATTCGTCAACGATATTACATTATACAATTAATTATAGTCATCGTCACATGAGCAGCATTTATGTTGCGTCTCGTCTCGTTTTCGTCACGTGAAAAAGGTTCGTTGACGACGATATTTCGTCATAATTTTCGTTGACGAAAGCAACACTAGTTGTGGTCGTGTCTAGGCTCAGGTCCTCCATCTGATCTGGCGACGTCCCGGATCCAGCTGACTACATCATGCGTTGTGGTCGTGTCTAGGGCTCAGGTCCTCCATCTGATCTGGATACGGCTCGGATCCGGCTGACTACATCATGTGTTGTGGTCGTGTCTAGGCTCAGGTCCTCCATCTGATCTGGCGACGTCCCGGATCCAGCTGACTACATCATGCGTTGTGGTCGTGTCTAGGGGCTCCGGTCCTCCATCTGATCTGGATAAGGCCCGGATCCGGCTGACTACATCATGAGTTGTGGACGTGTCTAGGCGCAGGTCCTCCATCTGATCTGAATAAGGCCCGGATCCGGCTGACTACATCATGTGTTGTGGTCGTGTCTAGGCACAGGTCCTCCATCTGATCTGGATACGGCTCGGGTCCGGCTGACTACATCATGCGTTGTGGTCGTGTCTAAGGCTCAGGTCCTCCATCTGATCTGGATACGACCCGGATCCGGCTGACTACATCATGCGTTGTGGTCGTGTCTAGGGCTCAGGTCCTCCATCTGATCTGGCGACTCCCGGATCCAGCTGACTACATCATGCGTTGTGGTCGTGTCTAGGGGCTCAGGTCCTCCATCTGATCTGGATACCTCGGATCCGCTGACTACATCATGCTTTGTGGTCGTGTCTAGGGCTCAGGTCCTCCATCTGATCTGGCGACGTCTCGGATCCAGCTGACTACATCATGCGTTGTGGTCGTGTCTAGGCTCAGGTCCTCCATCTGATCTGCGAAGCCCGGATCCGCTGACTACATCATGCGTTGTGGTCGTGTCTAGGCTCAGGTCCTCCATCTGATCTGGATAAGGCCCGGATCCGCTGACTACATCATGCGTTGTGGACGTGTCTAGGCCAGGTCCTCCATCTGATCTGGATAAGGCCCGGATCCAGCTGACTACATCATGCGTTGTGGTACGTGTCTAGGGCTCAGGTCTTCCATCTGATCTGGATAAGGCCCGGATCCGGCTGACTACATCATGAGTTGTGGTACGTGTCTAGGGCTCAGGTCCTCCATCTGATCTGGATAAGGCCCGGATCCGGCTGACTACATCATGGTTGTGGTCGTGTCTAGGCTCAGGTCCTCCATCTGATCTGGATAAGGCCCGGATCCGGCTGACTACATCATGCGTTGTGGTCGTGTCTAGGGCTCAGGTCCTCCATCTGATCTGGATCAGGCACCGGATTCCGGCTCGACTACATCATGAGTTGTGGACGTGTCTGGGCCCAAGGTCCTCCATCTGATCTGGATCCGACCGGATTCGGCCGACTACATCATGAGTTGTGGACGTGTCTAGGCAAAGGTCCTCCATCTGATCTGGATCCACCTGGATCCGGCCTGACTACATCATGAGTTGTGGACGTGTCTAGGCGCAGGTCCTCCATCTGATCTGGACCAGCCTGGATCCGGCTGACTACATCATGAGTTGTGGTCGTGTCTAGGCGCAGGTCCTCCATCTGATCTGGACCAGCCTGGATCGCTGACACATATGGATGTGTGCTAGCCAGTCCATGACGATGCCTGATCGCTGACTACATCATGAGTTGTGGACGTGTCTAGGCGCAGGTCCTCCATCTGATCTGGACCCAGCCTGGATCAGGCTGACTACATCATGAGTTGTGGACGTGTCTAGGCGCAGGTCCTCCATCTGATCTGGATAAGGCCCGGATCCGGCTGACTACATCATGCGTTGTGGTCGTGTCTAGGGGCTCAGGTCCTCAATCTGATCTGGATACGGCCCGGATCCGGCTGATTACATCATGCGTTGTGGACGTGTCTAGGCAAAGGTTTCATATCATGACTCTGTGAATTATTTTATATCATGAATTAGTGAATCGTCTCATGTCATGTGTCTGTGAATCGTTTCATGACTCTGTTATTGTTTCCCCTCAGAATAAGTACAAGCGGAGCTGCAAACAGGAGAACTCCAGCAGTATTTACTCTCAGCTGCCGCAAACACAGGAGACGCAGTTCGCCAAACAAATGGCGGATCTTCAGAGTGACGTACGTACATGTGTGTATGAGTGATTGACCTGTGTGTGTGATGATGATGATGATGATGATGATGTGTGTGTGTGTGTGTGTGTGTGTGTTGTGTGTGTGTGTGTCGTGCGTGCGTGCGTGCGTGCGTGCGTGCGTGCGTGCGTGCGTGGCGTGCGTGCGTGGTGTGTGTGTGTGTGTTGTAGAATCAGTACCGCAGAGAGACTCAGGAGGATCTGTCTCAGTGTGTGTACTCTCAGATGCCTGAAACGCTGCACACACAGTTTGTGAAGGAGCTGACGCCGCTCATCAGTGAGGTGATACACTCTTCCTCCTCCCATCCTCTGTCTCTTCCTCCTCCTCTTCCCCATCTTCTTCCTCCTCCTCTTCCTCCTCCCCATCCTCTGCCTCCTCCTCTTCCTCATCCTCTTCCTCCTCCTCGTCCTCCTCCCCATCCTCTGCTTCCTCCTCTTCCTCCTCCTCTTCCTCATCCTCTTCCTCCTCCCATCCTCTGCCTCTTCCTCCTCCTCTTCCCCATCTTCTTCCTCCTCCTCTTCCTCCTCCTCTTCCACATCCGCATCCTTTTCCCCATCCTCTTCCTCCTCCGCTTCCTCTTCCACATCCTCCTCCTCTTCCCATCTTCTTCCTCCTCCTCTTCCTCCCCCTCTTCCTCTTCCGCATCCTCTTCCCCATCCTCTTCCTCCTCCCCATCTTCTTCCTCCTCCTCTTCCTCCTCTTCCTCTTCCACATCCTCCTCCTCTTCTCATCTTCTTCCTCCTCCTCTTCCTCCTCCTCTTCCACATCCTCATCCTCTTCCCCATCTTCTTCCTCCTCCCCATCCTCTTCCTCATCCTCTTCCTCCTCCTCTTCCTCTTCCACATCCTCCTCCTCTTCTCATCTTCTTCCTCCTCCTCTTCCTCCTCCTTTTCCACATCCTCATCCTCTTCCCCATCCTCTTCCTCCTCCTTTTCCTCTTCCACATCCTCATCCTCTTCCCCATCCTCTTCCTCCTCCCCTTCCTCTGCCTCCTCCTCTTCCTCATCCTCTTCCTCCTCCTCTTCCTCCTCCCCATCCTCTGCCTCCTCCTCTTCCTCCTCCTCTTCCTCCTCCCATCCTCTGCCTCTTCCTCCTCCTCTTCCCCATCTTCTTCCTCCTCCTCTTCCTCTTCCAGATCCTCATCCTCCTCCCCATCCTCTTCCTCCTCCTCTTCCTCTTCCCCATCCTCTTCCTCCTCCTCTTCCTATTCCTCCTCCTCTTCCCCATCCTCATCCTTTTCCTCATCCTCCTCCTCTTCCTCCTCCTCTTCCTCTTCCACATCCTCATCCTCTGCCCCATCCTCTTCCTCCTCCTCTTCCTCTTCCCCATCCTCTTCCTCCTCCTCTTCCTATTCCTCTTCCCCATCCTCATTCTCTTCCCCATCCTCTTTCTCCTCCTCTTCCTATTCCTCATCCTCCTCCTCCTCATCCTCCTCCTCCTCCTCATCCTTTGCCTCTTTCTCATCCTTTTCCTCCTCTTCCTCATCCTCTTCCTCATCCTCATCCTCCTCATCTTCAGACTGACGAATGTTCTGATGCTTTTGGCTCGTGTGTCTGAAAGTGTTTGACTAATTTGACTTGACTAACTATGACAAAAATGATAACTTTGACATTACTATAACGATAACTATAATAACGCTCACATCAGTTTTGTCGTTTGTTGCTTTAAATGCTAAATAATGTTTGATTGTAGAATAAATATAAGGTGGATGGAAAAAAGGAGATGCAGAACTGTCTTTACTCCCGTCTCCCTCAAACCAGTGAGACACAACACGCCCGCGAGCTCACACACCTCTACAGTCAGGTACACACCACACACACACAC
>CM070840.1:864607-894607 GCA_036326025.1 Chrosomus eos
TCTGCTCTCGCCTGTCACTCTGTATGATAGTGGCAGGCTCGCGATTCTCACGGGATGACAGGACCCGCGTTTGCCGAGGCGGTGCGGAGAATGCATTCCTGGGGATCGCAAAAGGATCTTTTGGAGGGGTGGGAGAACGGTCCGAGGGCCTTTTCTTCTTCCTTGCCCGGAAGATCCAGCTCTATCTCCCCGGTGTTGGAAGCACGCTCTGCGGTTTCTTCCGCTCGGGGAGAGAGAGCCCTTTTTCCTTCATATTCTTCCTCCGAGGAGGTTTGTGTTTGAGAATGTTGAAAGTGAAAGCAAGCACACACACTGTTGAATTAGATTCGCCATCTATTTTTCCAGTATATGATGAACTGGTGGAGGTTTTGTCCCGTGCTGTTAGTAAATTAAATATTTAATGGCCAGCTGAGAAAAAGGAACGCTCGTCCTAAGAAACTTGACGAGCGTTTTCTTATTTCTATCACATTATCTCCACCACGAGGCTTCCATTTTTTCCCTGATTTACACACTGAATATTTAAATTATGGAATAAACCGTATTTATCACTACTTTCAGCCCTCGTGTTAAATGTTTATTCAAGATTAGAGGGTTGAAAGATTACGGTTATGATATGATGCCCCAGGCTGAACAGAAATAAAAATAGGAAAATGCTATTTTTTCACCTGGTCCAGTATCATCATTTAAGTCTCTGCTTTGCTCATAAGCCTATACTAAAGAATCTCGCGTTTGCCGAGGCAGCGTGTAGGTTTAATGTAGCTCGGATCTCGCGTTTGCCGAGGCACCGCTTAGATTTCGAGTGTATTTTGCAAAAATAAGATTCTGTGGCTGGGATCTCGCGTTTGCCGAGGCAGCGCGTAGGTTTAAGCAGAACTACTTTGGTTTTATGGGTAAAGCTTATACGGCAGCAGGTCAGCTGGAGAATGTTTATAGAAATCTATATTATAATGCTCCAGGCTTATCAGGCCGATCTGCTGGGGTTCTGGATATAGCGAAATTTGAGCCTTCGGGTCTCTTCGGCGACGCATTCCATGCGGTCGTTGTTAGGTGATAAAAGATATATATATATAAAAAAAATATATATAATAAGGTTTCTCCCTCGCTGTGTCCAGCCCCCCTGGGGCTGCTGGGCGTGAGCAGCCCCAGCCGTCGAGTTCATCATATTATGTGCACAGAAAGAGAGTGCTGCGTCTCGTGTTCCTCCATGTAGATACTGGAGACAGACGCAACCCTCTCAACCGAAGTCGCCTAAGCCTAAGCCGGATCTGAGGACCATTCTTCAGGCGAAGAAAGCTTCGGTTCAAAAAAAAAAAAAAAAAAGGTCCTGATGCTTAGGCATCAGGCCTGTGAGGACAGCCCCGACCGAAGTAGAGTGGTGTACACCTCATTTCACGGTGCCCGTTCCATTTCGGGGTCCTCACGAGACCCTCCTGCCAACCCTGCCACCTCCGGTGCTTCAGGGCGCAGCGGTCTCCAGCGAGTCGCTGATGCTTTGCTGCGGTACAGCATTGGTTTCGCGCCCTCTGAGGGGGGCTTTTGAGTAGTCAGGTCAGGTAGTTCCTGCCATTATGTTTCAGGCTCCAGATTTGGCTCCCTCAGTAACACCAGAGACCAGCCTCGAGGGGCTGGTTCCCTTAGTAAATTTTTCTGGCAGCGTGGATGCTTCTGCCGAATATTTCTCATTGGGTCCTGCAGTTTGTAGAGAAGGGATACAGAATCCAGTTTGGCTCTCGTCCTCCTCATTACAGCGGGGTGCTGCCCACAGTGGTGCATCCCGAGCAGGCTCTGGTAATGGGACAAGAAGTAAAGGCCCTGTTAGCAAAGAAGCTATAGAACAGGTGTACTCACCCGTCAGAGAGTCGGGTTTTTACAGCCATTATTTCATTGTTCCAAAAAAGGATGGAGGGTTGCGTCCCTTTTAGATCTTCGCCTGTTTATTCGGTCAGTTCAGAAACTAAAGTTCAAGTTAGCTGACCCTCAAACAGATCGTGACCCAAATCAGATCCGAGGACTGGTTCGTCACGATAGATCTAAAGGATGCATACTTCCATATCTCCATCCTCCCTCAGCACAGGAAGTTCCTGAGGTTTTCTTTCAGGGGCAAAGAATACCAATATCGGGTTCTTCCTTTCGGCCTAGCTTTGTCACCCCGCACGTTCACGAAATGCATGGATGCAGCTTTAGCCCCTCTCAGGCTTCAGGGCATACGCATTCTGAATTATATCGACTGGCTGATTCTAGTGGAATCAGAGCAGTTGGCGGTTCGGCACTGAGGTGTCGTTCTCGCTCATATAGAGATGTTGGGGTTGAGGCTCAATGCCAAGAAGAGTGTACTTTCTCCAGTACAGAGAACCACTTTCCTTGGAGTGGTATGGGATTTATTATCCTAACAGCCACAGAAGAGCTGAGGCTAGGCCAGTCACGCACTGTAAAACAGTTCGAGAGACTGTTGGGTCTACTGGCAGCAGCGTCCAACGGAATTCCTTTTGGCATGCTGTACATGAGACCTTTACAGTGCTGGCTCAGGACCAGAAGGTTCTCCCCGAGGGGAAACCCACTTTGCATATCAAGGCACGCGGCGATGCTTTCGTGCCTTAGTTATATGTAAATTCTGGTTCTTAACCCAGGGTCCGGTGTTGGGAGCTCTTTGCCATCGAGTAGTGATCTCGACAGATGCTTCTCTCACCGGCTGGGGAGCGGTAATGGAAGGCCGCTCGGTTCAGGGTCTGTGGAAAAGCCATCATCTTTCTTGGCACATAAATTGCCTGGAGATGATGGCCGTCTTCAATGCGTTGAGACATTTCCTTCCGGACCTAAGAGGCCATCATGTGCTCGTTCGAACAGACAACACACCAGTGGTCTCTTATCTGAACCGCCAGGGGGGTCTGCGCTCGCGTCCGCTTTGCAAACTGGCGCACCAGATCCTCCTGTGGTCTCTGGGGAAGGTACTCTCTCTGAGGGCAGTGTATATTCCTGGGGACCAGAATATAGGAGCAGACATCCTGTCGAGGCAGGAGCTGAGGCCAGGGGATTGGAGACTCCACCCCGAGGCGGTGGAGAAAATCTGGGAGGCATATGGTCAGGCAGAGGTGGATCTGTTCGCGTCTCAGAACACGACGCACTGTCCTCTCTGGTATTCTCTGACGCACCCAGCCCCCCTGGGGCTGGACGCCATGGTGCAGACGTGGCCGAGGCTACGTCTGTACGCCTTTCCCCCTGTTGCTCTGCTCCCAGGAGTTCTGGAGAGGGTCCGTCGGTATGGAATAAGCCTACTGCTAGTAGCACCACGCTGGCCAAGTCGGATCTGGTTTGCGGACCTGATCCTTCTGCTAGACGGGCCTCCATTGGAGATCCCTTTGAGGAGGGACCTTCTGTCTCAGGCCGGGGGCACAATATTTCACCCTCGACCAGACATGTGGAATCTTTGGGTTTGGCCTCTGAGGGGGCCCAACTTATAGATAGTGGTCTTTCAGCTGAGGCTGTTGAGACCATCCTAAGCTCCAGAGCTCCAGCTACGAGGAAACTGTATGCGCTTAAATGGAGAGTTTTCTCCTTATGGTGTCACCGACATCAGTGGGATCCGGTTAATTGTTCTGTCAACACAGTAATCGAGTTCCTGCAGGAGCGCTTTGTGTCAGGTCTATGTCCTTCCACACTAAAAGTTTACGTGGCAGCCATTGCGGCTTACCATACCATGGTGGGAGGTATATCTTTGGGTCGAGACCCCCTGATTACACGTTTCCTTCGTGGCACTTTGAGGCTGAGGCCTGCAATTCGCACTAAGGTGCCAGCTTGGGATTTGACTGTAGTTCTAGTAGGCCTGTCTAGGGCTCCATTCGAGCCCTTAGATTCGGTCTCAGAAAAGTTCCTTACTTTCAAGACTTCTTTCTGCTAGCTATTTCGTCCCTAAAGAGAGTTGGTGACCTTCAGGCTCTTTCGGTCTCCCCCACCTGCCTTGAATTTGCACCGGGGATGGTCAAGGCGTTCCTATATCCAAAACAGGGATACGTCCCTAAGGTTCCAACCTTGACTCCGAGGCCTATTGTGCTGCAGGCTTTCTGTCCTCCTTTTGCAACTGCGGACCAGGAAAGACTGCACCTCTTGTGTCCAGTGCGAGCATTGGACACGTATGTACGTCGGACATCCTCAATCAGGAAGTCCGACCAATTACTGATTTGCTTTGTATCACCTAAGAAAGGTCTTCCTGCTTCCAAACAGACAGTCAGTAAGTGGATAGTCGAGGCTATTTCACTGGCATACGAGTACTCGGGCCAGCCTTGTCCTTTGGTGGTCCGAGCTCACTCGACCAGGAGTATGGCGGCTTCTAAAGCCATATTGCAGGGGGTATCTCTTCAAGATGTTTGTGATGCGGCGGGCTGGTCCTCTCCGCTCACATTCGTGAGATTTTACAGTTTGGACCTGGATGCTGCCCCAGGTTCTCAGGTGCTGAGTGCTTAGATCAACAGACTGACACTCAGGTACTTGTAATTATGGCGGGTTGGGTATTCTCGTTCCCACCGTGTCGTTCGACGCATCTCGAAGTTCCCTTTTTCGATAAAGGGAACGTCTCAGGTTACTATTGTAACCATAGTTCCCTGAGAAACAGGGAACGAGACGATGCGTCCCCTGCCATACTTCCTGCGTCCCTGCGATCGGCTTGCTTCGGCAACTGTCGAAGCTAAATGCCGGCGAGCAGCGGAAGTGCTCTTATCCTTTCCTGGTTCATGACGTCACCCGCCCGTGACGCTCATTCTCTCATTCCATTGGACTAGTTGGCATAGATGCTTCAGACGCAATCACGCAAGAGGCGTTCCCACCGTGTCGTTCGACGCATCGTCTCGTTCCCTGTTTCTCAGGGAACTATGGTTACAATAGTAACCTGAGACGTTTTATTTCACATGACGAAACTTTTTTATGGTTTAATTTTAGTTAACTATTATAATCTTGGGGTGAATGTGAAATATGATGCATGATAGGATTTATCTGCGGTTTGAGTCATGTGACAGACGGCACAATCTGTGTGTGCAGGTGAAATATAAAGAGCAGTACGAGAAGCAGCGAGGGACGTCCCAGATGGAGTTTGTGGACACGCAGACCTATAAAGTGTCAAAGGAAGCGCAGCGGTTCCAGAGCGAGGTATGTGTGTGTGTGTGTGTGTGTGTGTGTGTGTGTGTGTGTGTGTGTGTGTGTGTGTGTGTGTGTGTGTGTGTGTGAAGGAAGCGCAGCGGATCCAGAGCGAGATGAGATGAGGCGCATCTGAATGTCTGAGGAGAAAAAAGCTGCTGACTGTGTGTGTGTGTGTGTGTGTGTGTGTGTGTGTGTGTGTGTGTGTGTGTGCGTGTGCGTGTGCGTGTGTGTGTGTGTCACAGAAGGAGTATCGTAGGGAGTACGAGAGCGAGATCAGAGGGAAGGCTCTGCTGGAGGCCGATCTGACGCCCGTGTTCCTGACAGCCCGTAACGCCAGCAGCCTCATGAGCGAGGTGAGCATCTCCTGCCGTCTGTGTGTGTGTGTGTGTGTGTGTGTGTGTGTGTGTGTGTGTGTGTGTGTGTGTGTGTGTGTGTGTGTGTGTGTGTGTGTGTGTGTGTGTGTGTGTGTGTGTGTGTGTGTGTGTGTGTGTGTGTGTTGTGTCAGATTGGATGAGAGGAGGTCGGTCCTCATTCTAGAGAGCTTCTGCTTGGATGAGAGGAGGCCTGTCTTCGATCTAGAGACCTTCTGATTGGATGAGAGGAGGCCTGTCCTCGATCTAGAGAGCGTCTGATTGGATGAGAGGAGGCTTGTCCTCGATATAGAGAGCGTCTGATTGGATGAGAGGAGGCTTGTCCTCGATCTAAGGAGCGTCTGATTGGATGAGAGGAGGCCCGTCCTCATTCTAGAGAGCTTCTGATTGGATGAGAGGAGGCCTGTCCTTGATCTAGAGAGCGTCTGATTGGATGAGAGGAGGCCTGTCCTCGATCTAGAGAGCTTCTGATTGGATGAGAGGAGGCCTGTCCTCGATCTAGAGAGCTTCTGATTGGATGAGAGGAGGCCTGTCCTCGATCTAGAGAGCGTCTGATTGGATGAGAGGAGGCCTGTCCTCGATCTAGAGAGCTTCTGATTGGATGAGAGGAGGCCTGTCCTCGGTCTAGAGAGCGTCTGATTGGATGAGAGGAGGCCCGTCCTCATTCTAGAGAGCTTCTGATTGGATGAGAGGAGGCCTGTCCTCGATCTAGAGAGCGTCTGATTGGATGAGAGGAGGCCCGTCCTCATTATATAGAGCGTCTGATTGGATGAGAGGAGGCCCGTCCTCATTCTAGAGAGCCCCTGATTGGATGAGAGGAGGCCCGTTCTCATTCTAAAGAGCGTCTGATTGGATGAGAGGAGGTCTGTTCTCATTCTAGAGAGCGTCTGATTGGATGATAGGATTGATGTACTCAATCTAGAGAGCGTCTGATTGGATGAGAGGAGGCCTGTCCTCGATCTAGAGAGCTTCTGATTGGATGAGAGGAGGCCTGTCCTCGATCTAGAGAGCATCTGATTGGATGAGAGGAGGCCCGTCCTCGATCTAGAGAGCGTCTGATTGGATGAGAGGAGCCCGTCCTCATTCTAGAGAGCGTCTGATTGGATGGAGGAGGCCCGTCCTCATTCTAGAGAGCGTCTGATTGGATGAGAGGAGGCTTGTCCTCATTCTAGAGAGCGTCTGATTGGATGAGAGGAGGCCCGTCCTCATTCTAGAGATAATCTGATTGGATGAGAGGAGGCCCGTCCTCATTCTAGAGATCGTCTGATTGGATGAGAGGAGGCCCGTCCTCATTCTAAAGAGCGTCTGATTGGATGAGAGGAGGCCTGTCCTCGATCTAGAGAGCGTCTGATTGGATGAGAGGAGGCCTGTCCTCATTCTAGAGAGCGTCTGATTGGATGAGAGGAGGCCCGTCCTCGATCTAGAGAGCGTCTGATTGGATGAGAGGAGGCCCATCCTCATTTTAGAGAGCGTCTGATTGGATGAGAGGAGGCCCATCCTCATTTTAGAGAGCGTCTGATTGGATGAGAGGAGGCCAGTCCTCATTCTAGAGAGCGTCTGATTGGATGAGAGGAGGCCCGTCCTCATTCTAGAGAGCGTCTGATTGGATGAGAGGAGGCCCGTCCTCATTCCAGAGAGCGTCTGATTGGATGAGAGGAGGCCTGTCCTCATTCTAGAGAGCGTCTAATTGGATGAGAGGAGGCCAGTCCTCATTCTAGAGAGCGTCTAATTGGATGAGAGGAGGCCCATCCTCATTCTAGAGAGCGTCTGATTGGATGAGAGGAGGCCCGTCCTCATTCCAGAAAGCGTCTGATTGGATGAGAGGAGGTCCATCCTTTATTCTAGAGAGCGTCTGAATGGATGAGAGGAGGCCCATCCTCATTCTAGAGAGCGTCTGATTGGATGAGAGGAGGCCTGTCCTCATTCTAGGTAGAGTCTGATTGGATGAGAGGAGGCCCGTCCTCATTCTAGAGAGTGTCTGATTGGATGAGAGGAGGGCCGTCTTCATTTTAGAGAGGGTTTAATCGGATCAGAGGAGGCCCGCAAATTTTAGTTTTTGTCAACTATAATAACCCTTGTTGGCGTCTAAGTGTATTTCTGCGTATGTGTCGGAACAGAAGGAATATCGTAAGGATCTGGAACTGGAAGTGAAAGGAAAAAGCCTGACCGGTCTGGAGGAAACACCGGATCTGCTGCGGGTGAAAAACGCTGGACACATTCTCAGTGAGGTACAAACACACACACACACACACACAACACACACACACACACACACACACACACACACACACACACACACACACACACACACACACACACACACACACACACACACACACACACACACACACACACACACACACACCCTAACCTACCCATCACAACACTAACCCGAACCCTGACCCTAAACCAACCCTTAACCTTATTATAACCTGATCCCTAAAACCAAGTCTTGACCCTCAAACTGAACATTAAAGATGTCTCGGAAAGTGAAACTTTAAGTAAAACTTTACTCACTGTGTCCTCACTCTGATGGTCTAAAACTCAAACAGTTAGTTGTGCATGTACACACACACACACACACACACGCACACACACACACACGCACACACACACACACACACACAAACGCACGCACGCACGCACGCACGCATGCACACACACACACACACACAAACGCACGCACGCACACACACACACACACACAACACACACACACACACACACACACACACCACACACACACACACACATACATCACTGTGCTTGAGCTTCATCGTGACCTGTTTCTGCTCTTGCAGAAGGAATATCGTAAGGATCTGGAACAGGAAGTGAAAGGGAAAAGCCTGACCGGTCTGGAGGAAACACTGGATCTGCTGCGGGTGAAAAACGCTGGACACATTCTCAGTGAGGTAAAAACACACAATTTCACACACACGTACACACTCACATCTCTGCACTTGAACTTCATCATGACTTGTCTCTGCAGAAGGAATATCGCAAGGATCTGGAGCGCGAGATCCGAGGGAAGAGATCCGACGTCACATCAGACAGTCTGGAGATGCAGAGAGCGAAGAAAGCGTCTGAGATCAGCAGCGACGTGAGTGACAGATCCTGCACACACACACACACACACACACACACACACACACACACACACACACACACACACCACACACACACACACACACGCGCGTCAGACACAGTGTGTGTGTGTGACAATGACACACTGACTGACTGTGTGTGTGTTGTGTGTGTGTGTGTGTGTGTGGTGTGTGTGTGTGTGTGTGTGTGTGTGTGTGTGTGTGTGTGTGTGTGTGTGTGTGTGTGTGTGTGTGTGTGTGTGTGTGTTCCAGGTGAGCTACAGGCAGGCGTCTCAGCTGGGAGGATCCTCATACGCGACAGTGACGGACACACCTGCACTTCTGCATGCCTGCTTACCTGAGAGACGTCTACAGCCAGGTCACATGACACAGCGTCTGCAGCAGAGAACCTGTTAGAGGACTAGAGCTGATGTTCATCCCTGTGTGTGTGTGTGTGTGTGTGTGTGTGTGTGTGTGTGTGTGTGTGTGTGTGTGTGTGTGTGTGTGTGTGTGTGTGTGTGTGTGTGTGTGTGTGTGTGTGCAGAAGAAGTACCGCGGTGACGTGGAGCATCTGAAGGCCTCGAGTTCTAAAGCTTCAGACACGCCAGAGATCCAGAGAGTGAAATACAACCAGCGCAACATCAGTGGAGTGAACACACACACACACACACACACACACACACACACCACACACACACACACACACACACACACACACACACACACACACACACACACAGAACTTCATCCTTCACAGAAGACAGTGATTATTGAGCTCAGTGTTGATCAGGTGAGTGTGTGTGTGTGTGTGTGTGTGTGTGTGTGTGTGTGTGTGTGTGTGTGTGTGTGTGTGTGTGTGTGTGTGTGTGTGTGTGTTGTGTGTGTTGTGTGTGTGTGCAGCTCTTCTACACGTGGGACTCACGGCTGATGAAGGGTTTGACATCGACGCTCAATGACACTCCAGAGATCCGACTTGCCCGAGAAAATGCCAAGAACACCAGTGACGTGAGTCTCACACACACACACACACACACACACACAACACACACAACACACACACACACACCACACAACACACACACACACAACCACACACACACATGCTTGAGTCTGATCATGTTACGGGGCTCATGTAAAAAAACATGAACCATGTCTATAAACATAATAAACAACAAGCATATATGGCTCTCACAACACTCTGCATATAATTTACATACGCATATACAGTCAAACCAACAATTTTCCAGACACCAGATTAATTTGTGATATATTTCACTAGTGTGTGCAGGACACTATCGTTTATTTATGTAAGAGAGGAGAGCAAAGTAAAGTAAACTGTGACTTATTATACACAAATATTCTTCATACAGTGACTACCAGTAACATTTATATAAATATGACACTTTGAGCTGATGATGTTTTGCTGAAGTGTTTTTTCTTTAAAGGTACAATATGTATGAATTTTAAAAGGAATTTTAACCAAGGAAAGGGGCCGTGTGAGCAGCGGTGAGGAGTCGCCAGTCAATGCGTCATATCCGCGTTAGCCTCGGTTTCCACCATTGTTTCCGCTCGTACTGCCATAGTAACCATGGCGACAGACATTGGCAACTGGGTTATGGCCGTTACGCCTAGCAGGACGCTCACGCTGTTGTCTGAATAAATGTTGGTGTGACAGTATGTTGCTGAATAAACCCACGCTGAGAGCTGGTGTGTGTGTGTGTGTGTGTGTGTGTGTGTGTGTGTGTGTGTGTGTGTGTGTGTGTGTGTGTGTGTGTGTGTGTGTGTGTGTGTGTGTGTGTGTGTGTGTGTGTGTGTGTGTGTGTGTGTGTGTGTGTGTGTGTGTGTGTGTTGCTCCACAGGTTCAGTACCGGGAGTGTGTGGGATCAGGAACAGCAGTGACTGACACGCCTGAGATGGAGCGGGTCCGCCGGAACCAGCAGAACATCAGCGCTGTGAGTGTGTGTGTGATTGACATGTGTCAGTCATGCTGTGTGACGTGCTGTTGATGAGAGTGTCAATCAAACATCATCATCTTAATATCATCATGCAGGTCAAATATAAGAAAGCGCTTGAGCCGGTCAGTGTGTGTGTGACACCGGAGCTGGAGCGGGTCAAGCAGAACCAGCAGAACATCAGCTCGGCAAGAACCACACACACATAACATATTTACTATTTTAAGTTTAAAGTGCCCTATTGTGTTATTCTAAAGTCTCCTACTGTAGTCTGTGAGTCTCCTACACCAGATTGACATTCACACAAGCTCAGAAACACATGAATGTCCTCATAATCTCCACTGCAGCTTCAGCTCTTTTCTCTCAGTGTCTCTCTAAGCCCGCCTCTCTGAGAGCTGCTCTGCTGTGATTGGTCATTATCATATCTGAATCTCAGTGATGCGAACAGTAACGATGGCGTGGGTTTTACCTTATCAATCTCAGAAAACAGCGTCTTCTCCACACGAACAACACGAACCAAACTCTCCCAGTCTCAGATACACTAGTGTTAGAGGGCGGAGCTACGAGACGCTGCTCAGCCAATCAGGGCCAGAGGAGGGCATTATGCTAATTAGTTACGCTGTAACAGGAAGTGAGACTGGAATTACTGACGACTCGTTTCAGTTCAGAATCACTTATTTATCAGAATTATTTATCTGCACTTTGAGTTTTTGCACAGAGCACATGCTTTTACACTCACAAACAGCTTTATTACACATGACAGATAATATCCAGAAAAGCACTTTAATTCTGTGTTTGAAGAACAAGGAAACCTCTGTGACTCTCGCGTGTGTTTCAGGTGCAGTACCAGCGGGGTCTGCAGGAGGTCAAAGGTCACTCGTGCTCAGAGCTGGACACGCCTGAAATGAGGCGTGTGCGCAAATCTCAGGAATCCGTTTCCATGGTAGCAGGACTGGGCGACGCCTGCGTGTGACATCACAGCACTAACATGTGACCGAACGAACACGCGTGTGCTAATAAAGACTTACGAACCGTGTGTGTGTGTGTGTGTGTGTTTATCAGAGACCAAACGCACTGTAACAGATACCTGTGTGTGTGTGTGTGTGTGTGTGTTTATCAGAGACCAAACGCACTGTAACAGACACCTGTGTTGTGTGTGTGTGTGTGTGTGTGTGTATCAGAGACCAAATGCACCGTAACAGACACCTGTGTGTGTGTGTGTGTGTGTGTGTGTGTGTGTGTGTGTGTATCAGAGACCAAATGCACCGTAACAGACACCTGTGTGTGTGGGTGTGTGTGTGTGTGTGTGTGTGTATCAGAGACCAAATGCACCGTAACAGACACCTGTGTGGTGTGTGTGTGTGTGTGTGTATCAGAGACCAAACGCACTGTAACAGACACCTGGTGTGTGTGTGTGTGTGTGTGTGTATCAGAGACCAAATGCACCGTAATCAGACACCTGTTTGAGTGTGTGTGTTTTATTGTGACGGTGTGTGAGTGAGTGTGTGTGTTTTATTGTGACGGTGTGTGAGTGAGTGTGTGTGTTTTATTGTAACGGTGTGTGTAGTGAGTGTGTGTGTTTTATTGTAACGGTGTGTGGTGAGTGTGTGTGTTTTATTGTAACGGGTGTGTGTATTATTGTACGGGTTGTGTGAGTGAGTGTGTGTGTTTTATTTGACGGTGTGTGAGTGATTGTGTGTGTTTTATTGTAACGGTGTGTGTGAGTGAGTGTGTGTGTTTTTTGTGACGGTGTGTGAGTGAGTGTGTGTGTTGTGTGTGTGTTTTATTGTGCGGTGTGTGAGTGAGTGTGTTGTGTGTTTTATTGTGACGGGTTGGTGTGTGAGTGGTGTGTGTGTTTTATTGTGACGGTGTGTTGAGTGAGTGTGTGTGTGTTTTATTGTGACGGTGTTGATGTGTTGTGGTGAGTGAGTGTGTGTGTTTTATTGTAACGGTGTGTGGTGAGTAGTGTGTGTGTTTATTGTGACGGTGTGTGTGGTGAGTGTGTGTGTTTTATTGTGACGTGTGTGTGTGAGTGGTGTGTGTGGGTTTATTGTAGGTGTGTGGTGTGAGTGTGTGTGTTTTATTGTGACGGTGTGTGGTGAGTTTTGTGTGTTGTGGTGTGTGTGTGTGTTTTATTGTGAGGTGTGTGAGTGAGTGGTGTGTGTGTTTTATTGTGATGGTGTGTGAGTGATGTGTGTGTGTGGTTTTATTGTGTACGGTGTGTGGTTGTGTGTGTGTGTGTGTTTTATTGTGACGGTGTGTGTGTGGTGTGTGTGTTGTTTTTTTGTGTGGGGACGTGTGTGGTGAGTGAGTGTGTGTGTTTTTATTGTAACGGTGTGTGTGAGTGTGTGTGTTTTTTATTGTGACGGTGTGTGAGTGAGTGTGTGTGTTTTATTGTGACGGTGTGTGTGTGGTGTAGTGTGTGTGTTTTATTGTGACGGTTGTGGAGTGAGTGTGTGTGTTTTATTGTAACGGTGTGTGAGTGAGTGTGTGTGTTTTATTGTGACGGTGTGTGAGTGAGTGTGTGTGTTTTATTGTAACGGTGTGTGAGTGAGTGTGTGTGTTTTATTGTAACGGTGTGTGAGTGAGTGTGTGTGTTTTATTGTGACGGTGTGTGTGTGTGTGTGTGTTTTCTGACGTGTGTGTTTTTATTGTGATGGTGTGTGTGTGAGTGAGTGTGTGTGTTTTTATTGTGACGGTGTGTGAGTGTGTGGTGAGTGTGTGTGTGTTTATTGTAACGTGTGTGTGAGTGAGTGTGTGTGTTTTATTGTAACGGTGTGTGAGTGAGTGTGTGTGTTTTATTGTGACGTGTGTTGTGGTGTGTGTGTGTGTTTTGTGTGTGTGTGTTTGTGTGACGTGTGTGTGTGTTTTATTGTGACGGTGTGTTGTGTTGTTGTGTGTGATGTGTGTGTTTTTATTGTGAGGTTGTGTGTGTGAGTGTGTGTGTTTTATTGTAACGGTGTGTGAGTGAGTGTGTGTGTGTTTTATTGTGACGGTGTGTGGTGTGTGTGTGTGTGTGTGTGTGTTGTGTGGTGTTTTTGACGTGTGGTGTGTGTGTTTTATTGTGATGGTGTGTGTGTGAGTGAGTGTGTGTGTTTTATTGTGACGGGTGTGTGTATTGTGTTTTTTATTGTGACGGTGTGTGTGTGTGTGTGTGTGTGTGTGGTGTTTGTGAGTGAGTGTGTGTGTTTTATTGTGATGGTGTGTGTGTGAGTGTGTGTGTTTTATTGTGACGGTGTGTGAGTGAGTGTGTGTGTTTTATTGTGACGGTGTGTGAGTGATGTGGTGTGTTTTATTGTGACGGTGTGTGAGTGAGTGTGTGTTGTGTTTATTGTGACGGTGTGTGTGTGTGTGTGTGTGTGTGTTTTTATTGTGACGGTGTGTGAGTGAGTGTGTGTGTGTTGTAGTGTGTTTGTGAGTGTGTGTGTGTTTTATTGTGATGGTGTGTGTGTGAGTGAGTGTGTGTGTTTTATGTGATGTGTGTGTGAGTGAGTGTGTGTGTTTTATTGTGACGGTGTGTGAGTGAGTGTGTGTGTTTTATTGTGACGGTGGTTGTGATGAGTGTGTGTGTTTTATTTGATGGTGTGTGGTGAGTGTGGTGTGTTTTATTGTGACGGTGTGTGAGTGAGTGTGTGTGTTTTATTGTGACGGTGTGTGATGATGTGTGTGTGTTTTATGTACGGTGTGTTGTGAGTGAGTGTGTGTGTTTTTGTGACGGTGTGTGTGTGTGTGTGGTGTGTGTGTGTGTGTGTGGTGTGGTGGTGTGTGTGTGGGTGTTGTGTTGTTATTGTGATGGTTGTGTGTGTGAGTGGTGTGTGTGTTTTATTGTGACGGTGTGGTGAGTGAGTGTGTGTGTGTTTTTATTGTGACGGTGTGTGAGTGAGTGTGTGTGTGTTTTATTGTGACGTGTGTGGTGTGGTGGTGTGTTTTATTGTGACGGTGTGTTGAGTGAGTGTGTGTTTTATTGTGAGTGTGTGTGATGAGTGTGTGTGTTTTATTGTGACGGTGTTGTGTGAGTGAGTGTGTGTGTTTTATTGTGACGGTGTGTGAGTGAGTGTGTGTTTTATTGTGATGGTGTGTGAGTGAGTGTGTGTGTTTTATTGTGACGGTTGTGTGAGTGAGTGTGTGTGTTTTATTGTGACGGTGTGTGAGTGAGTGTGTGTGTTTTATTGTGACGGTGTGTGAGTGAGTGTGTGTGTTTTATTGTGACGGTGTGTGTGTGGTGTGTGTGTGTGTGTGTTGTGGTGTGTGTGTGGTGTGTGTGTTTTGTGTGTGTGTTTGTGAGTGGTGTGTGTGTTTTTTTGTGTGGTGTGTGTGTGAGTGAGTGTGTGTGTTTTATTGTGAACGGTGTGTGAGTGAGTGTGTGTGTTTTATTGTGACGGTGTGTGATGTGAGTGTGTGTGTTTTATTGTGACGGTGTGTGAGTGGTTGTGTGTTGTATTGTGACGGTGTGTGAGTGAGTGTGTGTGTTTTATTGTGACGGTGTGTGATGAGTGTGGTGTGTTTTATTGTGACGGTGTGTGAGTGAGTGTGTGTGTTTATTGTGACGGTGTGTGTGTGTGTGTGTGTGTGTGTGTGTGTGTGTGTGTGTTTTGTGACGGTGTGTGTGGTTTTATTGTGATGGTGTGTGTGTGAGTGAGTGTGTGTGTTTTTATTGTGACGGTGTGTGAGTGAGTGTGTGTGTTTTATTGTGACGGTGTGTGAGTGGTGTGTGTGTTTTATTGTGACGGTGTGTGAGTGAGGTGTGTGTTTTATTGTGAGGTGGTGTTGAGTGAGTGTGTGTTTTATTGTGATGGTGTGTGAGTGAGTGTGTGTGTTTTATTGTGACGGTGTGTGAGTGAGTGTGTGTGTTTTATTGTGACGGTGTGTGGAGTGAGTGTGTGTTTTATTGTGATGGTGTGTGAGTGAGTGTGTGTGTTTTATTGTGACGGTGTGTGAGTGAGTGTGTGTTTTATTGTGACGGTGTGTGAGTGAGTGTGTGTGTTTTATTGTGACGGTGTTGTGAGTGAGTGTGTGTGTTTTATTGTGAGTGTGTGTGTGTGTGTGGTGTGTGTGTGTTGTGTGTTGTTTGTGGGTGTGTGTTTTGTGACGTGTGTGTGTGTTTTATTGTGATGGGTGTGGTGAGTGAGTGTGTGTGTTTTTATTGTGACGGTGTGTGAGTGAGTGTGTGTGTTTTATTGTGACGGTGTGTGAGTGAGTGTGTGTGTTTTATTGTGACGGTGTGTGGAGTGAGTGTGTGGTTTTATTGTGACGGTGTGTGTGACGCTCTCTCTGTCTGTCTTTCAGGCCAAATATCACGAGGAGTTCGAGCGCACGCGGGGCCGCGGCGCCACACACACTCTCGATGAGCAGCACATGGCGCGTCTCCATGGAGACCAGGTGAGACGCGGTTACCATGGAGACCAGGTGGGAGGCGGTTGCCATGGCGTCCAGCCGCAGGTGGTGGAGATGGACCGCAGGTCAGGAGGAGCAGCTGGTCAGTCCATCATATTCATCAGTTTTTTAATATTAATATGATTCTTAATTGAACTTTACTACATTTCAGACAGACGGATGTTTGATGTTAATCATGTTGACGTCACTGATAAAGTTTCTTCTTTTCATTATCCAGTGTGATCGGTTTAATCGATCGGTTCAAATTCATCATTTGAAGTTTTTCTCTTTATCACTTTCACACACATCTGATCAAAACACTTTTTTTTAAAGAGTCTCTTCTGCTCATTAAGGCTGTGTTTATTTTTACATTTACATTACATTTGAA
Organism: Chrosomus eos; assembly: GCA_036326025.1. NCBI lineage: Eukaryota > Metazoa > Chordata > Actinopteri > Cypriniformes > Leuciscidae > Chrosomus > Chrosomus eos. Next base: position 880,902 of record CM070840.1, read on the forward strand.
AATACAGTAAAACCATGAAATATGATTGTAATGTAAATCAGCTGTTGTGATCAAAGCTGAATTTATCATCATTACTCCAGTCTTCAGAAATCACTATAATATGATGATCTGATGCTCGAGAAACATTTATGATTATTATCAGTTGAAAACAGTTTGTATGTTTGTGGAAACTGATACATTTTATTTTTTAGGATTCTAAATAGAAATTAAAAAAAAAACAGCATTTTTTTAAAAATAGAATCTTTTACAACATTATAAATTTCACTTTTGATCAATTGAATGCGCCTTCGATGAACAAAAATATAATTGTTTTACCGAGCCCAAACGTTTGAACGCAAGTGTTCATGACTAACATATTCCTGAAGCTGTTGATTGATCCAACCCTCTCGAGCTTTGACCTCTGACCTCTGACCTCTGACCTGTGTTGCGCTGAAGAGCTGCGGGTCTGGAGGACAGATCCGGGATCCATCTTTGACTTTGACCCGGTGGAGGACAACATTCAGTCTAAAAGCCTTCGCAGGATGACCGGTACCAGACGCACCGACAGCCAGTACACTGACCGTCAGCGGCGGATCACGCGTGTCGTAACGCTGTGTGTGTGTGTGTGTGTGTGTGTGTGTGGTGTGTGTGTGTGTGTGTGTGTGTGTGTGTGTGTGTGTGGTGTGTGTGTGTGTTGTGTGTGTGTTAGAGCGTGGCCCGCAGTCGGTGTGCAGCTCTCTGGGTTCAGAGCTCTGGGCCGATCGCAGTGTGTCCGTGTGCAGCAGATCCAGTTCAGGCAAGACCACGCGTGTGTTCAGTGTTGGGGGAAGTTAATTTGAAAAGTAATGCATTACAATATTGCGTTACTACCTTAAAAAGCAACGAATTTCATTACTTAGTTACTTTTTTAGAAAAGTAATGCATTACGTTACTTTTTTCCCAGCTGGGCTGGGCTTGTTTTTTATAACAAAAAAGTTACATATTTTAAGCAAATGTGAAGACTCTTTCAAACCAAAAGTGAAATAATGATCCTCAGGCTGAAGGAAACACAGATTCACGTGTGTACAGTAGTAGGTACGTAGAGTACAGTAGAGTAGAGTACAGTAGAGTAGAGTACAGTAGAGTAGAGTGAGTCAGTAGAGTAGAGTACAGTAAGTAGAGTACAGTAGGTACGGAGTAGAGTACAGTAGAGTGCAGTGCAGTAGAGTACAGCAGCGTATGGTGCAGTACAGTAGAGTACAGTAGAGTACAGTAGAGTAGAGTACAGTGCAGTAGAGTACAGCAGCGTATGGTGCAGTACAGTAGAGTAGAGTACAGTAGAGTACAGCAGCGTATGGTGCAGTACAGTAGAGTACAGTAGAGTACAGTAGAGTAGAGTACAGTGCAGTAGAGTACAGCAGCGTATGGTGCAGTACAGTAGAGTAGAGTACAGTAGAGTACAGTATAGTAGAGTCAGTGTTGGGAAAGTTCATTTTCTACATGAACTAGTTCAAAGTTCAGTTCACACATTTTAAAATGAACTAGTTCAGTTCATAGTTCATACTTCAAAAAATGAACTAGTTCGTAGTTCTTTTTTATTGCCACAGCCCATATACAACCACAGACAGCAATTATTTTATCGACTGGCAAAGTTTGCACAGAAATGTAAGATTTTTCCCATCCTCACCGACCTTGTCATAAAACTCGTTTAAATGATCATATGACGCCTCCTCGCTCGCTGCTTTGTCGACTACATGCTGCTTTTTGTTTTGATGACGCATGCGGCAGTGCGTGCAAAACTGGTGGCTGATGTTGCCAGATTGGGTGTTTTTTTCGCTACATATTACAGTAGCACCTCATTGCAGTACACGAGATCCGGGGGGCGGAGTCGGATCCAGATTAAGGGGTGGGGTTGGGTAGGTTTAGGGGTGGGTTTAGGGATCAGGGGTGGAGCTGGGTAGGTTTAGGTATGTAAGGTGGGAGGAGTCGGATCTAGATCCGACTCCTCCCCGTGGATTTCATGTTGTGCAGTGAGGACCATCTCACATATTAAGGCGTTTTCGCCTGGAAGGCTTTATAGAAATCTGGCACCCTATTGAACGAAGGTAAACTGAGAGAGCGTGCGTTCACAGACACCAGAATGAACGCGTTCACAGTAACGTTCATCAGGCAGTAATTCAGTACGTTCAGTTCACGTTCGCCCAAAATATGAACGAGTTCATGAACTATCGTTCATTGAACGCGTTCAGGCACAACACTGAGTAGAGTACAGTAGCGTATGGTGCAGTAGAGTACAGTGCAGTACAGTACAGTAGAGTGCAGTGCAGTAGAGTACAGTACAGTAGAGTAGAGTACAGTAGAGTACAGTAGAGTACAGTAGAGTGCAGTGCAGTAGAGTACAGTACAGTACAGTAGAGTACAGTAGAGTACAGTGCAGTAGAGTACAGTACAGTAGAGTAGAGTACAGTAGAGTAGAGTACAGTAGAGTACAGTGCAGTAGAGTACAGCAGCGTATGGTGCAGTACAGTAGAGTACAGTAGAGTAGAGTACAGTGCAGTAGAGTACAGTAGTGTATGGTGCAGTACAGTAGAGTACAGTGCAGTACAGTAGAGTAGAGTACAGTACAGTAGAGTACAGTAGAGTACAGTGCAGTAGAGTACAGTACAGTAGAGTAGAGTACAGTAGAGTAGAGTACAGTAGAGTACAGTGCAGTAGAGTACAGCAGCGTATGGTGCAGTACAGTTGAGTACAGTAGAGTAGAGTACAGTAGAGTAGAGTACAGTAGTGTATGGTGCAGTAGAGTACAGTGCAGTACAGTACAGTAGAGTGCAGTGCAGTAGAGTACAGTACAGTAGAGTAGAGTACAGTAGAGTGCAGTGCAGTAGAGTACAGCAGCGTATGGTGCAGTACAGTAGAGTACAGTAGGTATGGTGCAGTAGAGTACAGTGCAGTAGAGTACAGTAGTGTATGGTGCAGTAGAGTACAGTGCAGTAGAGTGCAGTGCAGTACAGTACAGTAAGTGCAGTGCAGTAGAGTACAGTGCAGTACAGTACAGTAGAGTGCAGTGCAGTAGAGTACAGTACAGTAGTATGGTGCAGTACAGTAGAGTACAGTAGCTATGTGCAGTACAGTAGAGTACAGTAGCGCATGGTGCCTTAGAGTACAGTAGCGTATGGCAGTACAGTGCAGTAGCGTATGGTGCAGTACAGTACAGTAGAGTACAGCAGCATATGGTGCAGTAGAGTACAGTAGCGTATGGTACAGTACAGTAGAGTACAGCAGCATATGGTGCAGTAGAGTACAGTAGCGCATGGTGCCGTAGAGTACAGTACAGTCAGTCCCTCCAGGATTTCGCGGGCCTTTTTTGTGATTGTTGCGGCCTAAAATGCCTGATGTTGCGGCCGCTTTTCTAAAAAGTTGCGATGAAAGTTGCGATGTTCTTCTGCATTTGTTTGTAGGTTAAAACGGCAAATGTAGCTAGATTTTTACTTAAAGTGCTTATATTATGCTTTTTGGCTTTCCCTTTATTGTGTTATATATCTATTTTTGTGCATGTTATAGGTTTACTAAGTGAAAAAGCCCAAAGTCCACCCCGAAGGGACTTATTATGTCCCACAGAAAACACTGTTCATCATCTGCTCTAATGTAGTCCAGAATTTACTTCAGAGACAAACGTGCTCACTTTGTAACACACGTTAATGAGAACAAACCCACTAACTAACCTTTAGTAACCTTATAAAAAGGCAAAACAAACGATTTAAAGACAGCAAAATCTAACAAACTAAGCTTTTTTTAAACAAGATCTGACAAACTCACAAACAATAAGCAGCATTATGTTGAAAGATGCCAATACTATTAAAGTGCAAAATACAGTTTTCTTAGGAATAGCCACAAAAGTTGAATGGTGGAAAAATCTAAAGTTTAATTATATAATATAATATAATATAATATAATATAATATAATATAATATAATATAATATAATATAGCCGAATATCCAATAAAGCCGTTCTCGTTTCCTTATTTATTTTTTGTCAGGCAATATAACGAGTAGCTATTTTTTATGTGTAAAATGATCTGAATTTAGAGAGTTCGGGAACTGGGTGAACTAATGCACTGTGATAGTAAGTCCGTCACCGTAGAAACAACACTACTCATTCACGTCTGTCAGCGGCCGTGCCGCTGCTCCGATCAGCCGTTCACTGAACAGGGACGCAGAGAGAGATGTGACGGCAGGGAGAAAGCAAACCTCGCGCTCGCAGGATTGTGCTGGCAACATTTGGTTATGGAGGTTTGTCCAAAAAGTTGCTAGATTTGTCTCTAGTCGCTTTTTTTTGTCACTAAAGGCGCTAAGTTGTCAACACTGGCTGTTATTTTTGTAGCCTAAATGTGAGACGTTGGCAGCCCACATCTGCTGCGTCTTCTGAACAAAACAAGCGAGTTTGCTGACGTATGACGCCGCTTTGCAGGGGACCGCGGCGCGATGATTGGTCAAAGTTGCAGAAAAGTTGCGGTGATTGGTCAAAATTGCAAGGCGCACTGAATTCACGTGGATTTGTTGAAGTTGCGTTAATAGTTGCGATCGCGACATCGCGAAATCCTGGAGGGACTGTACAGTAGAGTACAGTGCAGTAGAGTACAGTACAGTAGAGTACAGTAGCGTATGGTGCAGTAGAGTACAGTAGCGTATGGTGCAGTACAGTACAGTAGAGTACAGCAGCGTATGGTGCAGTAGAGTACAGTAGCGCATGGTGCCGTAGAGTACAGTGCAGTAGAGTAGAGTACAGTAGAGTACAGTGCAGTGCAGTAGAGTACAGTGCAGTAGAGAACAGTAGAGTACAGTACAGTGCAGTAGAGTACAGTAGAGTACAGTGCAGTAGAGTACAGTAGTGTATGGTGCAGTGCAGTACAGTAGAATACAGTAGCATATGGTGCAGTAGAGTACAGTACAGTAGAGTAGAGTACAGTAGAGTACAGTAGCGTATGGTGCAGTAGAGTACAGTAGCGTATGGTGCAGTAAAGTACAGTCGAACTAGAGTACCGTAGAATACAGTAGAGTAAAGCACAGTAGAGTGCAGTACAGTACAGTAGCGCATGGTGCCATAGAGTACAGTATAGTACAGTAGAGTTCAGTAGGAGTAGAGTACAGTATAGTACAGTCACGTATGGTGCAGTAGAGTCCGGTAGAAGTGGAGCACAGTAGAGTTCAGTAGAAGTAGAGTACAGTATTGTACAGCAGAGTAGAGTACAGTGGCGTACAGTAGGGTACAGTACAGTAGAGTAGAGTACAGTAGTGTATGGTGCAATAGAGCACAGTAGAATAGAGTACAGTAGCGTATGGTGCAGTAGAATACAGTATGGTACAGTAGAGTTCAGTAGAAGTAGAGTACAGTAGAGTATGGTGCAGTAGAGTACAGTAGAGTAGAGTAGTGTATGGTGCAGTAGAGTACAGTAGAGTACAGTACAATAGAGTACGGTAGAGTATAGTAGTGGATGGTGCAGTAGAGTACAGTAGGGCAGAGTAGAGTACAGTAGAGTAGTGTATGGTGCAGTAGAGTACAGTAGAGTGCAGTAGAGTGCAGTAGAGTAGTAGAGTACAGTAGCGTATGGTGCAGTACAGTAGAGTACAGTACAGTAGCATATGTTGCAGTAGAGTACAGTAGAGTAGCATATGGTGCAGTAGAGTACAGTAGAGTAGAGTAGCGTATGGTGTAGTAGAGTACAGTAGAGTAGAGTAGCGTATGGTGCAGTAGAATACAGTAGAGTAGAGTACAGTAGCGTATGGTGCAGTAGAGTACAGTAGAGTAAAGTACAGTAGCGTATGGTGCAGTAGAGTAGAGCACAGTAGAGTACAGTATCGTATGGTGCAGTACAGTAGAGTACAGTACAGTAGCGTATGGTACAGTACAGTGCAGTAGAGTACACTACAGTAGAGTACAGTAGCGTATGGTGCAGTAGAGTACAGTAGAGTAGCGTATGGTGCAGTAGAGTACAGTAGAGTACAGTAGCATATGGTGCAGTAGAGTACAGTAGAGTAGCGTACAGTAGCGTATGGTGCAGTAGGGTACAGTAGAGTAGAGTAGCATATGGTGCAGTAGAATACAGTAGAGTAGAGTACAGTAGCGTATGGTGCAGTAGAGTACAGTAGAGTACAGTATCGTATGGTGCAGTACAGTAGAGTAGAGTACAGTAGCGTATGGTGCAGTAGAGTAGAGTACAGTAGAGTACAGTATCGTATGGTGCAGTACAGTAGAGTACAGTGCAGTAGAGTACAGTAGCGTATGGTGCAGTAGAGTACAGTAGAGTATGGTGCAGTAGAGTACAGTGGAGTAGTGTACAGTAGCGTATGGTGCAGTAGGGTAGAGTAGAGTAGCGTATGGTGCAGTAGAATACAGTAGAGTACAGTAGCGTATGGTGCAGTAGAGTAGAGTACAGTATCATATGGTGCAGTACAGTAGAGTACAGTGCAGTAGAGTACACTACAGTAGAGTACAGTAGCGTATGGCGCAGTAGAATACAGTAGAGTAGAGTACAGTAGCATATGGTGCAGTAGAGTAGAGTACAGTAGCGTATGGTGCAGTAGAATACAGTAGAGTACAGTAGCATATGGTGCAGTAGAGTACAGTAGAGTAGAGTACAGTAGCGTATGGTGCAGTAGAGTAGAGTACAGTAGAGTAGAGTACAGTCGTGTATGGTGCAGTAGAGTAGAGTACAGTAGCGTATGGTGCAGTAGAATACAGTAAAGGTAGAGTACAGTAGAGTCAGTAGAATACAGCTGTGGACAGTAGAGTATAGTAGAGGTAGAGTACAGTAGAGTACAGTAGAGTACAGTAGAGGTAGAGAAAGTAGAGTAGCAGTAAGTAGAGTACAGTATGACAGTAGAGTATAGAGGTAGTAGAGTATAGTAGAGCATGTACATAGTACAGTAGAGGTAGAGTAGAGTACAGTAGAGTACAGTAGTGGACAGTAGAGTATCTCTGCACTTGATCGATCTCAACATGGGGACGAGAGAGCTGTCAGTCAATAAATGGGAAAACAAAGTAACTCGTGTTACTTATTTGAAAGAGTGACTCAGATAATCAGTAATGCGTTACTTTACAAGTTACTTGGAAAAGTAATCGGATTACGTACCTCAAGTTACTTGTAATGCGTTACCCCCAACACTGCTTGTGTTTGAGCTCCGGCGTCACGAGATCTGCTCCAGTCACTCCCGTCGACACACACACACTCCTATTTTCATCACTCCCGTCGACACACACACACACACACACACCTGTTTCATCACTCCGTCGACACACACACACACACACTCCTATTTCATTCCCAGTAAAGCACCACCATCACAGATAAAGCATCCGTGTTTGAATGGTGTCACTCACTCCAGTTGCTGTGGATCACTGTCCCCGAGTCTCTGACGCCTGCAGTGTTTGACTGATGCGTGTGTGTGTGTGTGTGTGTGTGTGTGTGTGTGTGTGTGTGTGTGTGTATGTGTGTGTGTGTGTGTGTGTGTGTGTGTGTGTGTGTGTGTGTGTGTGTGTGTGCGTGTGTGTTGTGTTCGTCACACAGGTGTTTACCAGCATCAGTCCCATCAACCCCATCATCCTCAGCAGCTCCAGGAGGGATACGGACACACACAGGCCGTTCGCAGTGTTCAGTCCCCGCTACACGCCGCCAGCATGGTGAGACACACACACACACACACACACGCACACACACCACACAGCACACACACCACACACACACACACACACACACACACACACACACACACACACAAACACACACACAACACACACACAACACACACACACACACACACCACACACACAAAACACACACACACACACACAACACACCACACCACATAGGTGCAGTTTGAAGCAGCTGTGCTTTCACAAAATGCTTTTCTTACTCAGTATTTTTTTCTTGTTTCCAGTCCAAATATCTAAAAATTCTTAAATCGAGATCCATTTACTAGATGAGTAAAACGCTTTTAGATATTATGTGTTGTTTTATGGGGGAAAATTTTTAAATTAAGTGAGTTTTTGCTTAAAACAAGCTAAATTATAAGGAGTAAGAAACAAAAAATAATAATGTTTCCGTTTGAATTAAGTTTATTTTTCTTACCCCAAAAACTCACTTCATTTAGATTTTTCAATTCAATTCAATTCAATTCAATCAATTCAATTCAATTCAATTCAATCAAATTTATTTGTATAGCGCTTTTCACAATACACATTGTCTCAAAGCAGCTTTACAGAAAGTGCATTTCAGAAATGTAAAAAGAAAAATACAGTTAGTAATCAGTATAATTTAGGGCAAACATATCGCCGTGTTTTGTCGTCTCTTCACAGCATCGAGTCGTCTTCCACAGGCGTTAGTCGTCTCTCCAAGGCGTTTAGTCGTCTCTCCACAGGGTTTAGTCGTCTCTTCCACAGGCGTTTAGCGTCTCTCTACAGCGTTAGTCGTCTCTCCACAGGCGTTAGTCGTCTCTCCACAGGCGTTTAGTCGTCTCTCCACAGCGTTAGTCGTCTCTCCACGCGTTTAGTCGTCTCTCCACAGGCGTTTAGTCGTCTCTCCACAGGCGTTTAGTCGTCTCCACAGGCGTCGAGTCGTCTCTCCACAGGCGTTTAGTCGTCTCTCCACAGCTTTGTCGTCTCATCACAGGTGTTGGGGCATCTGAAGTCTCCGTGAGAGGCTGGATACAAACTGGAGCTGACGAACGCTATTTACCTCGACTAGCGTCCCGAGATAACAGCAGAAAGACAGATGGGAAATAATTAGCATAGCTGATGTTCATAATATTAATGCATTCGAACTGATTCAGAAGTAGTATAAAAGGTAAGCATTAAGTGAATGCTTGGTTAAAGAGATGCGTCTTTAATCTAGTTTTAAACTGGGACAGCGAGTCTGAGTCTCGAACAATATCAGGAAGGCTATTCCAGAGTTAAGGAGCTAAATGTGAGAACGCCCTCCCTCCTTTAGTAGACTTAGATATCCTAGGAACGACCAGAAGCCTCGAATTTTGTGATCTTAAAGAGCGCGATGGATTGTAGGGCGATAGAAGATCTGTTAAATACACAGGAGCTAAACCATTTAGAGCTTTATAAGTCAATAGTAATACTTTGTAATTGATACGGAACTTAATAGGTAACCAGTGTAGAGATGATAAAATTGGTGTTATATAATCATATTTTCTTGATCTAGTAAGAACTCTAGCGGCTGCATTTTGCACTAACTGTAGTTTGTTTATTGAGGATGCAGGACAACCAGCTAATAAAGCATTACAGTAATCTAGTCTCGAGGTCATGAATGCATGAACTAACTTTTCTGCATCTGAAACAGATAGCATGTTACGTAGCTTAGCAATGTTTCTAAGGTGGAAAAAGGCTGTTTTTGTAACATATGAAATATGATTTTCGAAAGTCAAGTTGCGGTCTAGTATAAAACCCAGGTCTTTTACTGTAGTGGATAAAGTAACAGGACATCCTTCTAAATTAAAGTTGTATTGTAAGGGATTTTGTGGGTAGTTTTTTGGACCAATAAGTAATACCTCCGTTTTATCTGAATTTAATAGCAGGAAATTACACGTCATCCAGCATTTTATATCTTTTAGACACTCTGTCAAGTTAGATAAGTTAGTGTTTTCATCTGGTCGTGATGAGATATATAATTGAGTGTCATCAGCATAACAGTGAAAATTAATTCCATGTTTTCTTATAATATTACCAAGTGGCAGCATATATATTGAGAATAGCAGAGGGCCTAGCACAGATCCTTGCGGCACTCCATAGACTACTGATGTTATCTTCGATTTTTCCCCATTTAAACAGACGAAATGGTAACGGTCTGATAAGTACGATCTAAACCAGCTTAATGCCTGTCCCTGAACACCAGTGTAGTTTTGTAGTCGATCTAAGAGTATTTTATGATCTATAGACCAATTTTCAGTTGGTAAACATGGTGACGCTTTTCTGTGGGCGGAGCTTAGGTGGAGGCAGAACGATCCCTCTGGCCGCTTCCCTAACGTTAGTATGCAAGTTTTGTTAGCTAGTTTTTTAACAATGACTGGAGAAAATCGGATTTTATCTTAATGTGCAAGGTCAGTCACTGTCCAGGACCGCGATTGTTATTTGCAAAAGTTAATTTTAACGGACGGAACCAGATTGAGTGACCCGTAGCCGTTACACGCTCACTCAATGGAGGATCTGACAGGATTAACGTTACCTCGGTGGAGTGGCCTGACTTCTACACCTATCCGATAGAGAAACCGAGCGTAAAGAGAAACTGAGGTTATATAAATCTTTAGATGCCTATAACTATGTGCTGAATGGTCATGTACAAGACTTCTGTGGTACGATCCGCAGTTCTGCCGAGCCAGCGCCGAGAAGAACACAATGTAAACAGTGACATTATGGTGCAATTTTAATGATTTGAATATTTTCTAGAAATAAAAATTCCAGATACAGCATACTCATTTTTCATTGATTCTAGCACCCAACAACACAACAAGATGACATTTAATAAAAATAATAACAATTTAAGGTCCTTATTATGTAGCCGAATCTGTGCTGGTTTGTATTGGCCGCCTGAAGTTTTCCCTTCGTTTTGCCTCCAGCTAGCGCCGTGACGTAACTGTGACGTCGGCGCAAAATTGGTCTATAGTGTCGAACGCAGCACTAAGATCAAGTAGACCTAGTATTGAGATACAGCCTTGGTCAGAAGCTAAAAGTAAATCATTTGTAATTTTAACTAGTGCAGTTTCTGTGCTATGATGCGGTCTGAATCCCGACTGAAATTTTTCATAGATATCATTTTCTTGCAAGAAAGAGCACAATTGAGCGGACACAACTTTTTCTACTATTTTAGACATAAATGGAAGATTTGAGATGGGTCTGTAATTTGCTAGGTTATTTGGATCTAATTGCGGTTTCTTAATGAGAGGTTTTATTACTGCCAGCTTGAATATTTTTGGAACGTGACCTTAAAATAAAGACGAGTTAATAATATTGAGAAGAGGCTCTTCCACTACAGGTAACACTTCTTTAAGTAGTTTAGTGGGTATTGGATCTAATAAACATGTTGTTGGTTTAGATGCAATGATAAGTTTATTTAGTTCTTCCTGTCCTATAGTTGTAAAGCGGTTTAGTTGTTCTAGAGGGGCCATAATTGAGGCCGAGTCATAAGACACCATAGAGGATTGTACATTTACAATTGTGTTTCGGATGCTTTCTATTTTCTCATTGAAGTAATTCATAAAATCATTACTACTATATTGTAACGGAATATTTTGCTCTGGAGATGTCTGTTTATTTGTTAGTCTAGCTACTGTGTTAAATAAGAACCTTGGATTATTTTGGTTATTTTCTATTAGTTTGCGGATATGCTCAGCCCTGGCTGTTTTTAGAGCCCTTTTATAACGTGACATACTGTCTTTCCACGCGATTCTGAAGACCTCTAAATTAGTTCGTTTCCATTTACGCTCTAAGTTACGAGTTTCTCTCTTGATAGCATGCGTAGCACTGTTGTACCATGGTGTTTTAGTTTTCTCTCTAACCTTTTTTAATCTAATTGGTGCAACAATATCTAGTGTACTAGAGAAAATGTTGCTCATACTGCTAGTCATTTCCTCTAGTTCATCTGTTTGTTTGGGTTTACTGAGCAGCTGAGATAGATCAGGTAAGCTATTTGAGAATCTATCTATAGTGGTTGGAAGGATTGTTCTGCCTGGTCTATAACGTGGTGCAACATGACAAATTTCAGCAGTGCGTATTATGCATTATCCATGTAATGATCAGTGAGATCGTCACTTTGCGGTATAATATCTATATCGGTTGGATCGGTTCCATATGATATAATTAAATCTAGTGTATGATTTAGACGATGAGTGGGACCACTGACGTTTTGCTTCACCCCAAAAGAGTTTAATAAATCTGTAAACGCAGCCCCTAACGCATCATTTGTATTATCTACGTGTATGTTAAAGTCGCCAACAATTATTGCTTTATCGACGTTGACCAATAGATCTGAGAGAAAGTCTGCAAAATCTTTTAGGAAATCAGTATATGGCCCTGGAGGTCTATATACGGTAGCCAAGGCTAGAGATAATAAGGATTTCTTTCTACATCTAAGAGCGTAACATTTAGCACAAGTACTTCAAACGAATTAAACCTATGACAAGTTTTCTGAGTAACATTAAGAATATCTCTATAGATTGTTGCAACACCGCCGCCACGATCGATCAGACGGGGCTCATGCTTATAACAGTATCCTGGTGGAGTAGACTCATTTAGACCGAAATAATCATTTGGTTTAAGCCAGGTTTCGGTAAGGCACAGAACATCGAAATTATTATCTGTGACCATTTCATTTACAATAACCGCCTTAGGTGTGAGCGATCTAATGTTTAGAAGACCTAGCTTTAGAAATTGTTTTTGTTCACTGATATTTAGATTTTCTGGTTTAATTAAAATAATATTCTTGCTAGATCTTACAGTAGATTTGTTGTTTGGCTTCACTAAGCGAGGAATAGACACAGTTTCTATATAATGTTCTACATTGGTACTTATATCAATTAAGTTGGGACAGCAAAGACTATGATTTGGACTTTGACTTACTAGTCAGATGGTGTGCAGCGTCTTGGAGATGTTGTCCGACAGAACAGCCGCTCCGACTCTGCTGGGGTGCAGACCATCAGGACGGAAGAGCCTAGGTCGCTCCCAAAACAGATTCCAATCATTTACAAAGAGCAGTTTCTGTTCATTACACCATGACATTAACCGTTCATTTAAAGCAAATAATCTACTGAACCTTTCTTGTCCAAGTCGGTACGTGGGAAGCGGTCCAGACACGACGATCGTTGCTCTAGGCGATGTGCTGCGTACCGTCTCGATCAGGCTCCTGTAGTCCTTCTTCAGAACCTCCGTCTGCCGCAGCCTGATGTCATTCGTCCCCGCGTGCAGCACGACAGCTCCGACGCGCTCGTCACCGTTCAGGATCTCGGGAACCTGCGTAGCGACATCAAGAACACGAGCACCAGGAAAGCAGTGAGTGCGCACCTTACCTTTACCCGAGGTAGCACGGACATGGCGGACCATGGAAGTGCCGATGATCACGGCGTCGTCGCGTTCCGACTCGCGAAGAGGGGAGAAGCGGTTCCGGGTGGAGATCTCGAAGACCGGGAGGGGCGGAGAGGTTCTTGCTCTGGTCCTGGCTCGTGTCGTGACCCAGGGTGCAGGAGTGATTGAAGGCAGAGATGATCGCGTCCTCCTGGGCAGAGAAACGCACGGAGTAGACGAAGTCGGAGTCAAAGTCACAAAGTTACTAACCACTGACTTGTGAGCATCGGCGCGTGATGTTTCAAGCGCTGATCGCCGATCTCGCAGCTCGGCTTGCTTCTCCAGCAGAACACGAATCTGCTTCTCCACCGACTCCAGCTCCAATCGTACCGAAATCAGCTCGAATGTGTCCTCACCTGCACTCAGAGGTAACGTTAGACACACATCCGATATGTTCGCCATTATAACAGATGAACAGTAAATTAGTAGTGATACTACCAATATCACTACTATTTTAGGACTGAAATGATGGATATAACCCGTATCCTTTAAGTGAAACGGGTGTAAAATGAGACGCTCGATAGGCGCGAGGCCACGCGTGAAATGCTAGCGGGCTAAAGGCTAGTAGCCGAGATTCGGAAAGTTGGATCTAAGTAGCGATATCAAAGCAATCCGATTGTTTTTTATAAGG
>CM070840.1:899607-922107 GCA_036326025.1 Chrosomus eos
TGCATTCAAAACTCTTGTTTTTTGGTGCATTTGCACATTATACCGTATAATCTTTTACACGTACTTATTCCAAGCACTAATTCATGACATGCGAATCTAATGCATGCACAGCAACAATCTGTTATTTTTTTTTAAAGAAAAATCAGTTTCCTCTAATCTCAAATGATTGTGATTGGTTAAACCTGAGAGATCACTTGTCCATCCGCTGCCGCCGAAAAACATTTTACACCTGAATAATGACAATGAAAAAAACGTTAAAACTAGTTGGCTAGAAAATACACAGCGAATAGATCAAAATAAAATTCTTCAAAACGCAAACCCATCTAAAGCCCCGCCCACTGTAAGATCTTCCAATTGACATCCGGCGACACGTGTCTCTGTGCGTGAAACGTCATCGGTGTCCCGGATGAGGCGCATGCGCAGTGTGGCTCTTCGTCAGTGTGGCTCATTCACCAGTCCAGCAGCGCTTCTTCCTCGCGTATTCTCCTTTAATCATAATAATTTCTCATTCGTTCGTCATTGTCGTCTCTCTGAAGTCATGAAACTCCTGCAGAAGATGTTGCTGTTGCTCTTACTGGCGTTCCCCGCGACGCTCCTGATGAAGGGTGAGTTTAACGCGTTCCGCCAGGCCGCGCTTCCTTAAAGTCTCTTTACATGAAGTAAGTTAGTGATCGATAACTCGATCAGTCCGCAGCGAATCATCAATAACCGGCTATAGAGGCTCGTTATGAGGCGTTCGGGCTCTTGTGTGTGTGTGTGTGTGTGTGTGTGTGTGAGAGAGAGAGAGCGAGAGAGAGTGTGACGTGTCCTTCAGCTATAAACACATCAGCTCAGGACTGGAATCAACACTGTTTACATGAACTTACTATAGTAACAATATATTATACAAGCAACTAACCTAATCATATAGTAAGTACATGCTGTTGATTAATATTACCCTGAACACCGTCCAATAGTGTAACATCATCAGATGAGTTGATCTTCAGAAGTGAATTTACTGAGAGAATACACTGATGTGTGTGTGTGTGTGTGAGAGAGAAATCTAACACACTTATTTTAGTCCTGTGTGTGTGAGAGAAATCTAACACACTTATTTTAGTCCTGTGTGTGTGTGTGTGTGTGTGTGTGTGTTGTGTGTGCGCTAACACACTTATTTTAGTCCTGTGTGTGTGTGTGTGTGTGTGTGTGTGTGTGTGTGGAGAGAGAGAGAGAGAGAGAGAGAGAGAGAGAGATCTCAGACACTGATTTCAGCCCTGTGTGTGTGTGTGCTAACACACTTATTTTAGTCCTGTGTGTGTGATTTTGTTTGTGTGTAAGCGAGAGGGGAGGATATTGTGTGATAGTGTGTGATTGTTTTTGTGTGTGTGAGAAAGAGTGGCTGTGTGTGTGTGTATGTGAGAGTGAGAGAGAGCTAGAGAGTGAGTGTGATTGTGTGTGTTTTACTTCATAATGATCTCCAGGACAGGTGTGTGTGTGTGAAAGAGAGATTGTGTGTGTGTGTGTGTGTGTGTGTGTGTGTGTGTGTGTGTGTGTGTGTGTGTGTGTGTGTGTGTGTGTGTTAGACTTGATAATGATCTCCAGCTGTGTGTGTGTTCAGGACCGGTCGTCTCGGCTCAAGATGCGACTGAGGAAGAAGATGCTGTGGATGAAGACGCCGCTGATGATGTGATGGCTGAGGATGAGGATGATGAAGCCGAGGTGGAGGACGATGAAAACACAGAACTAGTAAGAGAACGAACAAACGCTGAACTAGTGAGAGAACGAATCATCTGGTGTGTGTGTGTGTGTGTGGTTCATGTTCACGCTCATGACTTCATGTGTTGGTCTCGTCCCTCAGACTGAAGAAAAGGAGGAAGAGGAAGATGAAGCTCTGGTGGGAGAGATGAAGGCTTCACCCAACGCCGACACCACCATCCTCTTCGTCAAAGGAGAAGGTGAAGCCACACACACACACACACACACCCTTCTGTCGATGAGTGAGTTTAGTCCAGTGGTTTTCAACCTGTGCGGCGCCAGTTACTGTTAAAAACAATTATTTACTTAATATATGAGCAAATGTCTAATGAAATATAATAATTCCATATATAATGTCAAAAAATAAACATTCACTATTTGAGCTGGCTGTAAATAACCCAGCAGTTTATCTACCGTACTTTTACTGTAACTGTTATTTACACATGGATGAATGGTTATCAACAGGGTCGCTGAAAAGGAGTGCTGATGTTTCTTCATCTACAAGTAAGAATTAATCTTGAAATGCCTGAAACTGCAGCTAAAGCACGAGTGCAGTAGAGTGCAGTACACGAGTACAGTAGAGTGCAGTACACGAGCGCAGTAGAGTGCAGTACACGAGCGCAGTAGAGTGCAGTACACGCGCGCAGTAGAGTGCAGTACACGCGCGCAGTAGAGTGCAGTACACGCGAGCGCAGTAGAGTGCAGTACACGAGCGCAGTAGAGTGCAGTACACGCGCGCAGTAGAGTGCAGTACACGCGAGCGCAGTAGAGTGCAGTACACGCGAGCGCAGTAGAGTGCAGTACACGCGCGCAGTAGAGTGCAGTACACGCGAGCGCAGTAGAGTGCAGTACACGCGAGCGCAGTAGAGTGCAGTACACGCGAGCGCAGTAGAGTGCAGTACACGCGAGCGCAGTAGAGTGCAGTACACGCGAGCGCAGTAGAGTGCACAGGGATTAAAGTTCTCCGTCGCTACGACGGATTTCCGTTAATTGCACCGAGTCTATGACGGATTTCCGTCAATTGCAGGGTTCCCGTCTGTCCTTATGTCTTAAATTAACTTTTCATAATTTTAAGGCTGTAAATAGGCTTTCATTACTCAAATAGTGTGATAAATGTCTTAATTTTAGTTTGAATACGTCTTAAATTAAGGAAACACGAGGTGTATTCACCCTGCTGAGGGGTTGTGATAAAGCCTGGAGTGGAGCGAAAGCACGTTCCTCTCTCCACTCTAAGCGCTCTGTAATCACTTCGCTTATGGTCCACTCCGGGTTTTCAATTCCCGCTCACGGAAAAACTGCTCCGTGTTCACTCAATAGTGCATGTCAGGCTACAGCTCGTTTGCTGCGGTCCGAGCCCGAGCGTCGTGCATGATAGAAAACAGAACGCGGGTCAATATTGGCCGTTTCTCAATAGCCTACCAAGTACGCAAACTTCGGACTTGCGTCCTGGTAGTTCGGAGTTGCCAAGTTCGGCTCAGGAGAACGAACCCCCGAGGACGCGAGTCCGGTTATTCTGCTAATGGAACAGCGCGTTCTTGATCGCGTCACTCAGCTCGCTCTGGCTACTCCGGTTATCTCTTTATGTATATTTTAGGCAACACAATAAAACGAAATATGGTATAAAATACAACTCTGCCTCTTTTCATTTATAAATGAACATATTATCATAAACATATTAATGTCCAGTGCAGGCAACGCGTACATTGATTATCTTCACTGCATATATTTATAACAACACGAAATATAAAACACAACCCTGCTTTTTGTTTTCATTTTAAAAATATGAAATTATTGATCTGACATTTAACAAACAGACAGGGTTGTATCTTTTTATATCTTTTTATTGTATTGTGCATGCACAAGAGAATGCATAGTAAATATATATAAAGAATATGTTACATATTTTAGAATATATAAAATTACACAACCCTGTCTCTTTTTGTTAAATGTCAGTTTTAATGATCAATAATATCCCGTTCAATAGTATAAGTAGCCTAATAGGTAGGCTATAATAAGCTATACAATGAGAAATAAAGCAAACAATTCAGTCAAACATAAGTCAGCTCTCTAATAGGCTACAAAGTTAAAGTTACATATATAAATATATAAAGTTATGAAACTTCACTTTGCTCTCAGCCAAAACGATTTGACAAACTATAGAACAAACTATATATTATATAGTTTAGCATTGTTTGGTCTTATAAGATAAATAAAAACATGCACTGAAAAGTTATGTAGATGTGTTTATTTGTCAAGATAAGTAATTGTTTTTCATAGATTAAAATAGCTTTTAAAATACGCAAACTGGCAATATTAAAGCGGTTTAAAACATCTCCCCTTAAAACGCTATTGGTCTCGACTATTTAAATAAAGTTACAGGAATATGACTTGGCCTGAAAAAAATTTCAGTCAGAAGAATTTTTTTCACTTTAATCCCTGAGTGCAGTACACGCGAGCGCAGTAGAGTGCAGTACACGCGAGCGCAGTAGAGTGCAGTACACGCGGGAGCGCAGTAGAGTGCAGTACACGCGAGCGAAGTAGAGTGCAGTACACGCGAGGCGCAGTAGAGTGCAGTACACGCGAGCGCAGTAGAGTGCAGTACACGCGGAGCGCAGTAGAGTGCAGTACACGCGAGCGCAGTAGAGTGCAGTACACGCGAGCGCAGTAGAGTGCAGTACACGCGCGAGCGCAGTAGAGTGCAGTACACGCGAGCGCAGTAGAGTGCAGTACACGCGAGCGCAGTAGAGTGCAGTACACGCGAGCGCAGTAGAGTGCAGTACACGCGAGCGCAGTAGAGTGCAGTACACGCGAGGCGCAGTAGAGTGCAGTACACGCGAGCGCAGTAGAGTGCAGTACACGCGGAGCGCAGTAGAGTGCAGTACACGCGAGCGCAGTAGAGTGCAGTACACGCGGAGCGCAGTAGAGTGCAGTACACGCGAGCGCAGTAGAGTGCAGTACACGCGAGCGCAGTAGAGTGCAGTACACGCGAGCGCAGTAGAGTGCAGTACACGCGAGCGCAGTGAGTGCAGTACCGCGAGGCATGTAGAGTGCGTACACGCGAGCGCAGTAGAGTGCCGTACACGCGAGCGCAGTAGAGTGCCGTACACGCGGAGCGCAGTAGAGTGCCGTACACGCGAGCGCAGTAGAGTGCCGTACACGCGAGCGCAGTAGAGTGCGTACACGCGAGCGCAGTAGAGTGCAGTACACGCGAGCGCAGTAGAGTGCAGTACACGCGGAGCGCAGTAGAGTGCAGTACACGCGAGCGCAGTAGAGTGCAGTACACGCGCGAGCGCAGTAGAGTGCAGTACACGCGAGCGCAGTAGAGTGCAGTACACGCGGAGCGCAGTAGAGTGCAGTACACGCGAGCGCAGTAGAGTGCAGTACACGCGAGCGCAGTAGAGTGCGTACACGCCGAGCGCAGTAGAGTGCGTACACGCGAGCGCAGTAGAGTGCCGTACACGCGAGCGCAGTAGAGTGCAGTACACGCGAGCGCAGTAGAGTGCAGTACACGCGCTGAGCGCAGTAGAGTGCAGTACACGCGAGCGCAGTAGAGTGCAGTACACGCGAGCGCAGTAGAGTGCAGTACACGCGAGCGCAGTAGAGTGCAGTACACGCGAGCGCAGTAGAGTGCAGTACACGCGAGCGCAGTAGAGTGCAGTACACGCGAGCGCAGTAGAGTGCAGTACACGCGAGCGCAGTAGAGTGCAGTACACGCGAGCGCAGTAGAGTGCAGTACACGCGAGCGCAGTAGAGTGCAGTACACGCGGAGCGCAGTAGAGTGCAGTACACGCGAGGCGCAGTAGAGTGCAGTACACGCGAGCGCAGTAGAGTGCAGTACACGCGAGCGCAGTAGAGTGCAGTACACGCGAGCGCAGTAGAGTGCAGTAACACGCGTGAGCGCAGTAGGGAGTAGGTGCAGTACACGCGAGCGCAGTAGAGTGCAGTACACGCGAGCGCAGTAGAGTGCAGTACACGCGAGCGCAGTAGAGTGCAGTACACGCGAGCGCAGTAGAGTGCAGTACACGCGAGCGCAGTAGAGTGCAGTACACGCGAGCGCAGTAGAGTGCAGTACACGCGAGGCGCAGTAGAGTGCAGTACACGCGAGCGCAGTAGAGTGCAGTACACGCGAGCGCAGTAGAGTGCAGTACACGCGAGCGCAGTAGAGTGCAGTACACGCGAGCGCAGTAGAGTGCAGTACACGCGAGCGCAGTAGAGTGCAGTACACGCGAGCGCAGTAGAGTGCAGTACACGGCGCAGTACACGAGTGCTGTAGAGTGCAGTACACGAGAGCAGTAGAGTGCAGTACACGAGCGCTGTAGAGTGCAGTACACGAGTGCAGTACACGAGCGCTGTAGAGTGCAGTACAACGAGTGCAGTGCACGAGTGCAGTACACGAGTGCAGTGCACGAGCGCAGTAGAGTGCAGTGCACGAGCGCAGTAGAGTGCAGTGCACTACACGCGAGCGCAGTAGAGTGCAGTGCACTACACGCGCGAGCGCAGTAGAGTGCAGTGCAGTACACGCTGAGCGCAGTAGAGTGCAGTGCAGTACACGCGAGCGCAGTAGAGTGCAGTGCAAGTACACGCGAGCGCAGTAGAGTGCAGTGCAGTACACGCGAGCGCAGTAGAGTGCAGTACACGAGTGCAGTGCACGAGTGCAGTGCACGAGTGCAGTGCACGAGTGCAGTACACGAGTGCAGTGCACGAGCGCAGTAGAGTGCAGTGCACGAGCGCAGTAGAGTGCAGTGCACTACACGCGAGCGCAGTAGAGTGCAGTGCACTACACGCGAGCGCAGTAGAGTGCAGTGCAGTACACGCGAGCGCTAGTGAGTAGAGTGCAGTGCAGTACACGCGAGGAGCGTGCGAGTAGAGTGCAGTGCAGTACACGCTGGAGCGCAGTAGAGTGCAGTGCAGTACACGCGAGCGCAGCAGAGTGCAGTGCAGTACACGCGAACGCAGCAGAGTGCAGTGCAGTACACGAGCTGAGCGCAGTCAGAGTGCAGTGCAGTACACGCGAAGCCGCAGTAGAGTGCAGTACACGCGAGCCCAGTAGAGTGGCAGTACACGCGAGCCCAGTAGAGTGCAGTACACGCGAGCCAGTAGAGTGCAGTACACGCGGCCCAGTAGAGTGCAGTACACGCGACCCAGTAGAGTGCAGTACACGCAGTAGAGTGCAGTACACCGACAGTAGAGTGCAGTACACGCGAGCCAGTAGAGTGCAGTACACCGCAGTAGAGTGCACGCGAGCCCAGTAGAGTGCAGTCACGCGAGCCCAGTAGAGTGCAGTAACGCGAGCCAGTAGAGTGCAGTACACGCGAGCAGCCCGTAGAGTGCAGTACACGCGAGCCCAGTAGAGTGCAGTACACGCGAGCCCAGTAGAGTGCAGTACACGCGAGTCCAGTAGAGTGCAGTACACGCGACCCCGTAGAGTGCAGTACACGAGAGCAGTAGAGTGCATACACAGCGCAGTACACGAGCGCAGTAGAGTGCAGTACACGAGCGCAGTAGAGTGCAGTACACGCGCGCAGTAGAGTGCAGTGCAGTACACACGAGCGCAGTAGAGTGCAGTACACGCGAGCCCAGTAGAGTGCAGTACACGCGAGCCCAGTAGAGTGCAGTACACGCGAGCCCAGTAGAGTGCAGTACACGCGAGCGCAGTAGAGTGCAGGACACACGAGCGCAGTGGAGCGCAGTACAGACGAGCGCAGTGGAGCGCAGTACAGACGAGCGCAGTGGAGCGCAGTGGAGCGCAGTACAGACGAGCGCAGTGGAGCGCAGTACAGACGAGCGCAGTGGAGCGCAGTACAGACGAGCGCAGTGGAGCGCAGTACAGACGAGCGCAGTGGAGCGCAGTACAGACGAGCGCAGTGGAGCGCAGTACAGACGAGCGCAGTGGAGCGCAGTACAGACGAGCGCAGTGGAGCGCAGTACAGACGAGCGCAGTACAGACGAGCGCAGTGGAGCGCAGTACAGACGAGCGCAGTGGAGCGCAGTACAGACGAGCGCAGTGGAGCGCAGTACAGACGAGCGCAGTGGAGCGCAGTACAGACGAGCGCAGTGGAGCGCAGTACAGACGAGCGCAGTACAGACGAGCGCAGTACAGACGAGCGCAGTGTAGCGCAGTACAGACCAGCGCAGTACAGACGAGCGCAGTACAGACGAGCGCAGTACAGACGCGCTGTAGAGCGCAGTGCAGTAGAGCGCAGTACACGAGCGCAGTAGAGCGCAGTACACACGAGCGCAGTACACGAGCGCAGTAGACGAGTACAGTAGAGTACAGTAGCAGAATTGATGATGCTTTACACTATTCACATCATCTGAGCTTCACATACTGTTTACCGGAACAAGCTTCACGTCCGTTTGCATCTTTCTTCTCTTCCGCCTGACATGCAGTGCTTATAAATGCTGAAAACACACACACACACACACACACACACACACACACACACACACACGCGTGCGCGCAACCCAGTTTATAAGCTTTAACTGTCCTGTTCGAGAGTCGCGAGGCTCAGTCATTTTATTTCATAACAATAATTTCGTTGTTTTTGTAAGGCCGATATAAAAACAGAATCAAGCAAATTACAAACAACTGATGAAAAAATACTAATGAAATAAATCACATTTGTCAGGTACATCAGGTTTATTTAACATGTTTGTTGCTTGATGACCATGAATGACACAGAGCGTGTTTAAGACCGCTGTCACTTTAAGAGCGAGTGCTTGAATCTGCCAGTAATACAGTTTCCTGAGACTCTCCACATGACGCGCGCTGGACGACTGTGTTCCCGAGACTCTCCAAATGACGCGCGCTGGACGACTGTGTTCCCGAGACTCTCCACATGACGCGCGCTGGACGACTGTGTTCCCGAGACTCTCCACATGACGCGCGCAGGACGACTGTGTTCCTGAGACTCTCCACATGACGCGCGCAGGACGACTGTGTTCCTGAGACTCTCCACATGACGCGCGCTGGATGACTGTGTTCCCGAGACTCTCCACATGACGCGCGCTGGATGACTGTGTTCCCGAGACTCTCCATATAACGCACGCAGGACGACTGTGTTCCTGAGACTCTCCACATGACGCGCGCTGGATGACTGTGTTCCCGAGACTCTCCACATGACGCGCGCTGGACGACTGTGTTCCTGAGACTCTCCACATGACTCACACTGGACGACTGTGTTCCTGAGACTCTCCACATGACTCGCGCTGGACGACTGTGTTCCTGAGACTCTCCACATGACGCGCGCTGGACGACTGTGTTCCCGAGACTCTCCACATGACGCGCGCTGGACGACTGTGTTCCCGAGACTCTCCACACAACGCACGCAGGACGACTGTGTTCCTGAGACTCCACATGACGCACGCAGGACGACTGTGTTCCTGAGACTCTCCACATGACTCGAGCTGGATGACTGTGTTCCCGAGACACTCCACATGACTCGCGCTGGACGACTGTGTTCCTGAGACTCTCCACATGACGCACGCTGGACGACTGTGTTCCTGAGACTCTCAACATAACGCACGCAGGACGACTGTGTTCCTGAGACTCCACATGACGCACGCAGGACGACTGTGTTCCTGAGACTCTCCACATGACTCGAGCTGGATGACTGTGTTCCCGAGACACTCCACATGACTCGCGCTGGACGACTGTGTTCCTGAGACTCTCCACATGACTCGAGCTGGTTGACTGTGTTCCTGAGACTCTCCACATTACTCGAGCTGGATGACTGTGTTCCTGAGACTCTCCACATGACGCACGCAGGACGACTGTGTTCCTGAGACTCCACATGACGCATGCAGGACGACTGTGTTCCTGAGACTCTCCACATGACTCGAGCTGGATGACTGTGTTCCCGAGACTCTCCACATGACTCGAGCTGGATGACTGTGTTCCTGAGACTCTCCACATGACGCACGCAGGACGACTGTGTTCCTGAGACTCCACATGACGCACGCAGGACGACTGTGTTCCTGAGACTCTCCACATAACGCACACAGGACGACTGTGTTCCTGAGACTCTCCACATAACGCACGCAGGACGACTGTGTTCCTGAGACTCTCCACATGACGCGCGCTGGACGACTGTGTTCCCGAGACACTCCACATGACTCGCGCTAGACGACTGTGTTCCTGAGACTCTCCACATGACGCGCGCAGGACGACTGTGTTCCTGAGACTCTCCACATGACGCGCGCAGGACGACTGTGTTCCTGAGACTCTCCACATGACGCGCGCTGGATGACTGTGTTCCCGAGACTCTCCACATGACGCGCGCTGGATGACTGTGTTCCCGAGACTCTCCATATAACGCACGTCGCATGGACGACTGTGTTCCGGCTCCATCGACCGAGACTGGTTCTAACTCCACATGACGCCGCTGGACGACTGTGTTCCTGAGACTCTCCACATGACGCGACGCTGGACGACTGTGTTCCCGAGACTCTCCACATGACTCGCAGCTGGACGACTGTGTTCCTGAGACTCTCCACATGACGCACGCAGGACGACTGTGTTCCTGAGACTCTCACATACGCACGCAGGACGACTGTGTTCCTGAGACTCTCCACATGACGCACGCAGGACGACTGTGTTCCTGAGACTCTCCACATGACGACGCTGGACGACTGTGTTCCTGAGACTCTCCACATGACTCGCGCTGGACGACTGTGTTCCTGAGACTCTCCACATGACCGGCTGGACGACTGTGTTCCTGAGACTCTCCACATACCGAGCGGACGACTGTGTTCCTGAGACTCTCCACATGACGCACGCAGGACGACTGTGTTCCTGAGACTCTCCACATGACGCCGCAGGACGACTGTGTTCCTGAGACTCTCCACATGACTCGAGCTGGATGACTGTGTTCCCGAGACTCTCCACATGACCTCGAGCTGGAGACTGTGTTCCGAGACTCTCCACATGACGCACGCAGGACGACTGTGTTCCTGAGACTTCCACATGACGCACGCAGGACGACTGTGTTCCTGAGACTCTCCACATAAACCGACAGGACGACTGTGTTCCTGAGACTCTCCACATGACGCACGCAGGACGACTGTGTTCCTGAGACTCTCCACATGACGCGCAGCTGGACGACTGTGTTCCTGAGACTCTCCACATGACGTCGCTGGACGACTGTGTTCCTGAGACTCTCCACATGACGCCGCAGGACGACTGTGTTCCTGAGACTCTCCACATGACCGCACGCAGGACGACTGTGTTCCTGAGACTCTCCACATGACGCGCGCTGGACGACTGTGTTCCCGAGACTCTCCACATGACGCCGCGCTAGGACGACTGTGTTCCGAGACTCTCCACATGACGCACGCAGGACGACTGTGTTCCTGAGACTCTCCACATGACGCGCGCTGGAGACTGTGTTCCCGAGACTCTCCACATGACGCGCGCTGGACGACTGTGTTCCTGAGATCTCATACCACATGACTGTTCTAACCCACTGGACGGAACTGTGTTCCTGAGACTCTCCACATGACGCGCGCTGGACGACTGTGTTCCTGAGACTCTCCACATGACGCGCGCTGGACGACTGTGTTCCCGAGACTCTCCACATGACGCGCGAGCTGACGACTGTGTTCCTGAGACTCTCCACATGACGCACGCAGGACGACTGTGTTCCTGAGACTCCACATGACGCACGCAGGACGACTGTGTTCCTGAGACTCTCCACATGACTCGAGCTGACGACTGTGTTCCTGAGACTCTCCACATGACGCACGCGGACGACTGTGTTCCTGAGACTCTCCACATGACGCACGCAGGACGACTGTGTTCCTGAGACTCTCCACATGACTCCGCAGGACGACTGTGTTCCTGAGACTCCACATGACGCACGCTGGACGACTGTGTTCCTGAGACTCTCACATACTGCACGCATGGACGACTGTGTTCCTGAGACACTCCACATGACCAGCGCAGGACGACTGTGTTCCTGAGACTCTCCACATGACTCGAGCTGGATGACTGTGTTCCGAGACACTCCACATGACTCGGCTGGACGACTGTGTTCCTGAGACTCTCCACATGACTCGAGCTGGTTGACTGTGTTCCTGAGACTCTCCACATTACTCGAGCTGGATGACTGTGTTCCTGAGACTCTCCACATGACGCACGCAGGACGACTGTGTTCCTGAGACTCCACATGACGCATGCAGGACGACTGTGTTCCTGAGACTCTCCACATGACTCGAGCTGGATGACTGTGTTCCCGAGACTCTCCACATGACTCGAGCTGGATGACTGTGTTCCTGAGACTCTCCACATGACGCACGCAGGACGACTGTGTTCCTGAGACTCCACATGACGCACGCAGGACGACTGTGTTCCTGAGACTCTCCACATAACGCACGCAGGACGACTGTGTTCCTGAGACTCTCCACATAACGCACGCAGGACGACTGTGTTCCTGAGACTCTCCACATGACGCGCGCTGGACGACTGTGTTCCGAGACACTCCACATGACTCGCGCTAGACGACTGTGTTCCTGAGACTCTCCACATGACGCACGCTGTACGACTGTGTTCCTGAGACTCTCCACATGACTCGAGCTGGATGACTGTGTTCCTCAGACTCTCCACATGACTCGAGCTGGTTGACTGTGTTCCTGAGACTCTCCACATTACTCGAGCTGGATGACTGTGTTCCTGAGACTCTCCACATGACGCACGCAGGACGACTGTGTTCCTGAGACTCCACATGACGCACACAGGACGACTGTGTTCCTGAGACTCTCCACATGACTCGAGCTGGATGACTGTGTTCCCGAGACTCTCCACATGACCGAGCTGGATGACTGTGTTCCTGAGACTCTCCACATGACGCACGCAGGACGACTGTGTTCCTGAGACTCCACATGACGCACGCAGGACGACTGTGTTCCTGAGACTCTCCACATGACTCGAGCTGTATGACTGTGTTCCTGAGACTCTCCACATGACGCACGACTGTGTTCCGAGACTCTCCACATGACTCGGCAGTAGACTGTGTTCCTGAGACTCTCCACATGACGAACGCAGGACGACTGTGTTCCCGAGACTCTCCACATGACGCGCGCTGGACGACTGTGTTCCCGAGACTCCACATAATGCACGCAGGACGACTGTGTTCCTGAGACTCTCCACATAACGCACGCAGGACGATGTGTTCCTGAGACTCTCCACATGACTCGAGCTGGATGACTGTGTTCCGAGACACTCCACATGACTCGCGTGGACGACTGTGTTCCTGAGACTCTCCACATGACTCGAGCTGGTTGACTGTGTTCCTGAGACTCTCCACATTACTCGAGCTGGATGACTGTGTTCCTGAGACTCTCCACATGACGCACGCAGGACGACTGTGTTCCTGAGACTCCACATGACGCATGCAGGACGACTGTGTTCCTGAGACTCTCCACATGACTCGAGCTGGATGACTGTGTTCCCGAGACTCTCCACATGACTCGAGCTGGATGACTGTGTTCCTGAGACTCTCCACATGACGCACGCAGGACGACTGTGTTCCTGAGACTCCACATGACGCACGCAGGACGATTGTGTTCCCGAGACTCTCCACATAACGCACGCAGGACGACTGTGTTCCCGAGACTCTCCACATAACGCACGCAGGACGACTGTGTTCCTGAGACTCTCCACATGACGTGCGCTGGAAAGACTGTGTTCCTGAGACTCTCCACATGACGCGCGCTGGACGACTGTGTTCCTGAGACTCTCCACATAACGCACGCAGGACGACTGTGTTCCTGAGACTCTTCACATGACGTACGCAGGACGACTGTGTTCCTGAGACTCTTCACATGACGTACGCAGGACGACTGTGTTCCTGAGACTCTTCACATGACGCGCGCTGGACGACTGTGTTCCTGAGACTCTCCACATAACGCACGCAGGACGACTGTGTTCCCGAGACTCTCCACATGACGTACGCAGGACGACTGTGTTCCTGAGACTCTTCACATACGCACGCAGGACGACTGTGTTCCCGAGACTCTCCACATTAAACGACGCAGGACGACTGTGTTCCGAGACTCTCCACATAACGCACGCAGGACGACTGTGTTCCCGAGACTCTCCACATGACGCACGCAGGACGACTGTGTTCCTGAGACTCTCCACATGACGCACGCAGGACGACTGTGTTCCCGAGACTCTCCACATGACGCACGCAGGACGACTGTGTTCCCGAGACTCTCCACATGACGCACGCAGGACGACTGTGTTCCGAGACTCTCCACATGACGCACGCAGGACGACTGTGTTCCTGAGACTCTCCACATGACGCACGCAGGACGACTGTGTTCCTGAGACTCTCCACATGACTCGCGCTGGACGACTGTGTTCCTGAGACTCTCCACATGACGCACGCTGGACGACTGTGTTCCTGAGACTCTCAACATACGCACGCAGGACGACTGTGTTCCTGAGACTCTCACATGACGCACGCAGGACGACTGTGTTCCTGAGACTCTCCACATGACCGCAGCCTGGTACTGACTGTGTTCCGAGGAGACTCTCCACATGACTCAGCGCTGGACGACTGTGTTCCTGAGACTCTCCACATGACTCGAGCTGGATGACTGTGTTCCTGAGACTCTCCACATACCGAGCTGGATGACTGTGTTCCTGAGACTCTCCACATGACGCACGCAGGACGACTGTGTTCCTGAGACTCTCCACATGACGCAGCAGGACGACTGTGTTCCTGAGACTCTCCACATGATCGCAGCTGGAGACTGTGTTCCCGAGACTCTCCACATGACCGAGCATGGCAGAGACTGTGTTCCTGAGACTCTCCACATGACGCACGCAGGACGACTGTGTTCCTGAGACTCCACATGACGCACGCAGGACGACTGTGTTCCTGAGACTCTCCACATAACGCACGCAGGACGACTGTGTTCCTGAGACTCTCCACATGAACGCACGCAGGACGACTGTGTTCCTGAGACTCTCCACATGACGCGCGCTGGGACGACTGTGTTCCCGAGACACTCCACATGACGCGCTAGACGACTGTGTTCCTGAGACTCTCCACATGACGCACGCTGTACGACTGTGTTCCTGAGACTCTCCACATGACTCGAGCGGAGACGACTGTGTTCCTAGACTCTCCACATGACTCGAGCTGGATGACTGTGTTCCTGAGACTCTCCACATTGACTCGAGCTGGATGACTGTGTTCCTGAGACTCTCCACATGACGCACGCAGGACGACTGTGTTCCTGAGACTCCACATTGACGCACACAGGACGACTGTGTTCCTGAGACTCTCCACATGACTCGAGCTGGGATGACTGTGTTCCGAGACTCTCCACATGACTCGAGCTGGATGACTGTGTTCCTGAGACTCTCCACATGACGCACGCAGGACGACTGTGTTCCTGAGACTCCACATGACGCACGCAGGACGACTGTGTTCCTGAGACTCTCCACATGACTCGAGCTGTATGACTGTGTTCCTGAGACTCTCCACATGACGCACGACTGTGTTCCCGAGACTCTCCACATGACGTCGAGCAGGATGACTGTGTTCCTGAGACTCTCCACATGACGACGCAGGACGACTGTGTTCCCGAGACTCTCCACATGACGCACGCTGGACGACTGTGTTCCTGAGACTCCACATAATGCACGCAGGACGACTGTGTTCCTGAGACTCCACATAACGCACGCAGGACGACTGTGTTCCTGAGACTCTCCACATGACTCGAGCTGGATGACTGTGTTCCCGAGACACTCCACATGACTCGCGCTGGACGACTGTGTTCCTGAGACTCTCCACATGACTCGAGCTGGTTGACTGTGTTCCTGAGACTCTCCACATTACTCGAGCTGGATGACTGTGTTCCTGAGACTCTCCACATGACGCACGCAGGACGACTGTGTTCCTGAGACTCCACATGACGCATGCAGGACGACTGTGTTCCTGAGACTCTCCACATGACTCGAGCTGGATGACTGTGTTCCCGAGACTCTCCACATGACTCGAGCTGGATGACTGTGTTCCTGAGACTCTCCACATGACGCACGCAGGACGACTGTGTTCCTGAGACTCCACATGACGCACGCAGGACGATGTGTTCCTGAGACTCTCCACATAACGCACGCAGGACGACTGTGTTCCTGAGACTCTCCACATGACGCACGCAGGACGACTGTGTTCCTGAGACTCTCCACATGACGCGCGCTGGACGACTGTGTTCCTGAGACTCTCCACATGACGCGCGCTGGACGACTGTGTTCCTGAGACTCTCCACATAACGCACGCAGGACGACTGTTCCTGAGACTCTCACATGACGCACGCAGGACGACTGTGTTCCTGAGACTCTTCACATGACGTACGCAGGACGACTGTGTTCCTGAGACTCTTCACCATGACGCGCGCTGGACGACTGTGTTCCTGAGACTCTCCACATAACGCACGCAGGACGACTGTGTTCCCGAGACTCTCCACATGACGTACGCAGGACGACTGTGTTCCTGAGACTCTTCACATGACGCACGCAGGACGACTGTGTTCCGAGACTCTCCACATAACGCACGCAGGACGACTGTGTTCCTGAGACTCTCCACATAACGCACGCAGGACGACTGTTTCCTGAGACTCTCCACATGACGTGCGCTGGACGACTTGTTGTTCACTCCCTGAGTGACTCTCCACATGACGCGCAGCTGCGGACGACTGTGTTCCTGAGACTCTCCACATGACGCACGCAGGACGACTGTGTTCCCGAGACTCTCCACATTAACGCACGCAGGACGACTGTGTTCCCGAGACTCTCCACATACGCACGCAGGACGACTGTGTTCCTGAGACTCTCCACATGACGCACGCAGGACGACTGTGTTTCCTGAGACTCTCCACATGACGCCAACGGCCCGCAGGACGACTGTGTTCCCGAGACTCTCCACATGACGCACGCAGGACGACTGTGTTCCTGAGACTCTCCACATGACGCACCAGGCGACTGTGTTAGACCCATGGGGTGTGTTCCCGAGACTCTCCACATGACAACGATTTTAACCACAGCGCGGACGACTGTGTTCCCGAGACTCTCCACATAACGCACGCAGGACGACTGTGTTCCCGAGACTCTCCACATAACGGCAGCGCCAGTCAAGACCGGCAACCTGTGTTCCCGAGACTCTCCACATGACGCACGCAGGACGACTTTGTTCCTGAGACTCTCCACATGACGCACGCAGGACGACTGTGTTCCTGAGACTCTCCACATGACGCACGCAGGACGACTGTGTTCCCGAGACTCTCCACATGACGCACGCAGGACGACTGTGTTCCTGAGACTCTCCACATGGCGCACGCAGGACGACTGTGTTCCTGAGACTCTCCACATGACGCACGCAGGACGACTGTGTTCCTGAGACTCTCCACATAACGCACGCAGGACGACTGTGTTCCCGAGACTCTCCACATGACGCACGCAGGATGACTGTGTTCCTGAGACTCTCCACATGACGCGCGCTGGACGACTGTGTTCCCGAGACTCTCCACATAACGCGCGCTGGACGACTGTGTTCCTGAGACTCTCCACATGACGCGCGAAGGCTTGGGAATCCTCTTTTTAACAGTGTAAACAGGATTTAAAGAGCTTTACTGTGCAGTGTAGACATTGCTTAACGGCCACATGCTGCAAACGCTGGATTTATGAAGTTGCATTGATTGACAGTGATCACAGCAGTGGACAGATGTCTGATATATGAGTGAGGACTAGAGCCGCTGATTCTCATTATATTATATTCAAGTCTTTGAGACTGTTTGAGTCCTCATTTACCAACATGACACAGTTGGTCCGGTAAAGTTCTTGCGTGTGTGTGACTTGAGCGGGAGAAGGTTGAGAACCACTGGCTTAGACTTTATCAAGTAAAAGTGTAATTATACAAACGTCCTCCTTCAGCTCGTCATTCTGGTGTCAAATCTGCACCGATTTTATCAAGTAAACACAAGACTACCTTTGATATTGTTAGAAATATTTCAACTGGACTGAAGCAACTAAACATGCATTCTACATATTTAAGTATCAAATATGATCATCAGGCTTTTGAGGAAGGGTTATTTGTTTTAATTGTTTTAAAACTACTTTGACCATGAAACTAAGCATTTAAATATCATCTTACTAAGACATTGACAGTTATTGAGTGATGACTGATATTTATTATTTTATAAGTAGTCTTTTATAAAGATTTCATTGATTTGCATATAAATATCAGCATCTTTTTGCTCAGTTTGGTCTTTTTTCCTCCATATTCTCACTTTATTAGACTATATGAGCCATAAACGCCTGATGAATCAAATATGATGCTCAACAAAACGCATGCAAACTTGTTTAAAGGTTTAATTGAAAATAAATAACGATCATTTACGCACAGACTGACCGTTTCTTCTCTTTCTGAATGTCAGATTTTCCCGCCAACAACATTGTGAAGTTCCTGTTGGGATTCACCAACAAAGGCTCGGAGAACTTCATCGTGGACTCTCTGGACGCCTCGTTCCGCTACCCGCAGGACTTCCAGTTCTACATCCAGAACTTCACGGCTCTCCAGCTGGGAACCGAGGTTCCTCCTCAGCGCCAGGCCACGTTCGAGTATTCCTTCATCCCGGCCGAGCCCATGGGCGGAAGACCCTTCGGCCTCGTCATCAACCTCAATTACAGGGACATCAGCGTGAGTCTCGCCACTTCCTGTTTCCGTGCTGTTTACTTCCTGTTTCTCTGCTGTTTTCCTTCCATTTCCTCTTCTACTGCTGTTTTCCTTCCTCTTCCTGACTCTTTCTCTTCTCTGTTTCAGGGAATGTTTTCCAGGACGCCGTGTTCAACCAGACGGTCACCATCACTGAGAGAGAGAAGGACGGTGGACGGGGGAGTGAGCTTTGTGCCAGCAGCATTCGTGTGTCAGCAGCGAGTGTGGCGTGTGCGTTTTCACTGTAGTGTTCCTGTGGGTTGTCGCCTGGATCTTCCTATCACGTGTTCCGTCGTGGTCTCTCGTCATGCTCTGGTCTTGTGTCGGCTTCATCAGCTGCTCGATCAGCAGTGAGGTCTCTCATCTTCATCGCTGCTGGAGTCGTGTCATGTGTTGTTCAGTTATGATGCTTGAGTGTGTGTGTGTGTGTGTGTGCAGAGGCGGCGGCCGGCACCTAAAGTCGAGATGGGAACCTCCAACCACAATGATGTGGACATGAGCTGGATCCCACAGGAAACACTCAACCAGATCAGTGAGTTTCAGCCAATCACAGTCAGCCTGCTGTACCAAACGCTCCTCCACCAATCATGAAAGGCTAATCACTACTTAAATTAGATTTAGGGCTGTGCAGCAATTAATCGCATCCAAAATAAAAGTTTGTGTTTACATAATAT
The DNA here is from genome assembly GCA_036326025.1 of Chrosomus eos. Taxonomy (NCBI): domain Eukaryota; kingdom Metazoa; phylum Chordata; class Actinopteri; order Cypriniformes; family Leuciscidae; genus Chrosomus; species Chrosomus eos. The sequence goes on from CM070840.1 coordinate 918,737, forward strand.
ATGTGTGTGTACTGTGTATAATTATTTTGTATATATAAATACACACACATGCATGCATATATTTAAGATTTTTATTTATTTATTTATATGTGTGTGTGTGTATGTGTGTGTATATATATATATATATATATATATTATATATTACATTACACATACAAAATAATTATACACAGGAGACACACGCAAGTTATTTTATTTTGGATGGGATTAATCGTTGCAGAGTCCTAATTAATGTTAAAGTAATCAAATGTGGCTGCACAATTAATCTAAATAAAACTGAAAACGCCATAATCAGACATTAAACGTCACAAACTCGTTTTTTTTTTTGACAAACACTTTCATTACAGATTTGCAGACTTTATATACATTTTTTTTTTAAATTGTGGACAAACGTTTACAGTATTTCGACAATTTCCCACCAAAATTTAAGCTCAATGATTTAAATGTTTGAAAGTGAATAGTTAGTGTTATAATTTAGGATTATTATAATGATCAAATATTATTTTAATTTCAACGGAAATATATATTTTATCTTTTTCATTTTATATTTAGAAGTCAAAGTTAGAATACATTTTTTTCTAAAAACTGAGAAAAGTGATCATTATACTTATTATATCAATAATATTTTAAAATGAGATGTGTAGCCTCATATATAAATGATTTTAAAATATAGACAATCAAAATAAAAATGAGAATATTTGTGTAGCTGCATGTCATGTGACATCAGAGACCGTGAATATGCTGTATGATTATTGAAATATGAATTGTGATCTGGGTTTGTGACTGCGAGTTCTTCTCTCTGATCTCATCGCTCTCTCTCTTTATTTCCTCTGTCGGTCAGTGGCGAGTCGGAGAGGTGAGCGCTTCTGTCCTCTCTCTCTAACCTGCTAGTGTTGCTCGTGTGTGTGTATCATGTCACTGACGCTCGTGTGTGTGTGTCTCAGATAAAGCGTCTCCCAGACGGTCTCCACGTAAGAGGACTCAGAAGCGCTCGGCCGGATCCGACGAGTGAACAAGCCTTCGACTCACACACTCACACACACACTGTGTTTACAGTGAGACGACCATCCCAGCCAGCAGAGACTGACACACGCACACCACACGCACACACGCCACAGCGCACACACGCACACACACGCACGCACACTACCTTGTTTGTCCATCACTGGACGCCAGCAGAGACTGATTCTCTCTCTCTAACAACTCACACACACACACACACACACACCACACACTGCCTTGTTTTTTTAAGTGAAAGTGAGCGAGGAGTTCGGCGGCTGAAGCTTCTGTAGGTTTGGTTTATTTTTGTTGTTACTTTGATCCTATTTCGCACGCTTTTTCTCTGGATGAGTTTGAGGAATTCTGGGATGCTGGTGTTTCACACACACACACACACACAACACACACACACACTGAGATCCGCCCTGCTTCAAGTGTCTTTCTCCCCGGTCAGTCCATGAAATGACGGCTGACTGGTTTTAACGGATCATGATTGTGAAGAGGACTCAGTGTTTCAGGAAGGACGAAAACTCCTGTTTTTTGTTTTTGTTTTTTGATCAATCTAATAAAGTGACTGTATTATAAGCTGAGGTACAGTTCTAAGTGTACTTGGACAAATGCAAATAAACGGAACAAAAGATGAATGTGTGTGTGTGTGTTTGAATGGGTCCCATGATGCACTGCCACATGTTCCGCACGTCCTCATGCTGAAATCATATTAATCATTGATGAATCTTCGTTAATGATGGAAATATGTGTTCATGTTTTATCTTATCAGAACTCATGACCTTTCCCTGCAGCTCTACTCCTCAGATCTGCTCCGTAACGCCTCGTTTATTATGGAAAACTCATAATCGGACTTTATTAACATCAATAAATCAGCAGACCAACAATGTGGTGTTTTACTGAAAACGTAAAATTATATTACTAAGTTTACTGACAGAGGATTAAATATGATTTGAATTGAATTCAGTAAATATTATAGTGAGATAATTTATATACTCGTTTTTTCAATGTTTACACACTAAAACCTTGTCACACAATTCCTGAAACCCGACACTCAAACACCAGAAACAAACACACACACTCACTCTTCACACACACATACTCACTCTTCACACACACTCACATACTCACTCACTCTTCACACACAGACACACACACTCATCTTCACACACACTCACACACATACACACTCTTCACACACACAACACACACACACTCACTCTTCACACACACACATATACACACTCTTCACACACACACATACACACTCACTCTTCACACACACACACACACACACACATATACTCACTCTTCTCACACACATACTCACACTCTTCACACACACATACACATTCTCGCTCACACTCTTCACACACACACACACACACACACACATACTCACACTCACTCTTCACACACACACACATACACTCTTCACACACACATACACACTACACACACACTACTACACACTCCCTTAACACACACACACACACACACACACACACACACTCCCTCTTAACACACACACACACACATACACATTCTCATCACACTCTTCACACACACACACACACACACACACACATATACTCACTCACTCTTCACACACACACACACATCACACAACTCACTCACTCTTAACACACACATTCTCACTCCACTCTCACACACACTACACACACACACCACAAACACACACACACATTCCACTCCACACTCTTCACACACACATACACATACTCACTCACTCTTAACACACACATTCTCACTCACACTCTTCACACACACACACACACACACATACACATTCTCACTCACACTCTTCACACACACAATACACATACTCACTCACTCTTAACACACATACACATACTCACACTCTTCACACACACACACACACACACACACACACACACACACACACACACACACACACACACACACACATACTCACTCTTCACACACACACACATACTCAATCACACTCTTCACATACTCACTCTTCACACACACACACACACACACACACACACACACACACACACACACACACCACACACCAATCACACCAAATTAATTAACCAATCATACCATTGATCAACTCTACCAAACTTGGATGTCTTATTTCCAGTAATAAACAAACATTGTTAAGTTGTTGATTGATACTGTGAAGCAGCTTTGATACAATCTGTATTGTGAAAAGCGCTATATAAATATATTTGACTTGACTTGACACACACACATACACACTCACTCACACTCTTCACACACATACACACACACATACTCACACTCACTCTTCACACACAGACACACACACACGCACACTCTTCACACACGCACACACACGCACACTCTTCACA
>CM070840.1:924607-937107 GCA_036326025.1 Chrosomus eos
TGACTTTTTGTCATATTTCGTTTTAGTTTTTTACGTTATAATTCAAGACTTTTTATGTTATAATTATGTCATCATTTTGTCTTCAATGTCATAACGACTTTTAAACTTTGACCTTTTTTCATAATTTAGTTTTTGTCATAATTTTGACCCTTTATGTTATTATTTTAACTTTTTATATCATATTTCATCTTTTAATGTCATAATTATGACTTTTTATGTAATCATTTCAGTTGTCATAATTTTGACTTTTTGTCATTTTTGACTTTAAATCTCATAATTATGACTTTTATGCCATAATTTTGATTCAGTATATCAGAATTTTGACTTTTTAATGTCATAACATTTCAAGTCAATTACAAATTATATGTCATAATTCTTACGTCATAATTTGTCATAATTTCAGCTTAGTATGTCATAATTTTGACTTATGTCATATTCTTGACTTTTTCAGTCATAATTAAGATTTTTTTTCATATTTTTGACTTTTTCAGTCGTAATTTTGGAGTCATATTTTTGACTTTTTCCATCATAATTTTGATTGGTCATAAACTTGACTTTTTCAGTCATAATTTTGACTTATGTTATGTCATAATTATGATTTGTCATATTTGTGATAATGCTGTTGTTTGTCATCCAGGCGGCCGCTGATGGAATCATAACCTCTGCCGCCACATACTCTTATGATGCTCACGCGCAGCAGATCCGCTTCAGGAACTACATGACCATCTTTAACGAGACCGTCCTGATGGATCTGCTCATGCACTTCAGACAGGTGAGTGACACACACACACACACACACACACATCTGCGCTTGAGGAGTGATTCTGGAGTGTGTATCCCTGATCCACAGGGCGTCATGTACGAGATCGATTACTCGCGTCTGCACTGTGAGAAGAAGGTTCTGGAGACCCCGTTCCACCCGACGCGAGTCCCGGCCGACGCCGCGTTCATGGGTCAGGTGATCCTGGGAACCACTTCTGTTCCGGGTCTGGGTCTGCTGACCAACTCCTGGGTCGGGGAGATTCCTGAGATCCAGGGTGAGTAATCGATAACAACAGGAATCTTCATCAAACAGCACACACACACACATTCAGATTAACCCAGCTTCATTCTGTCACGCTGCTGTCAATCACTAGCCGCGTTTCCACTGCCGGGTCGAGCCGTGCTGGTGCGTGCCGGGGCCCGTCGCGTCTCCACTGTCACTCCCGGGCCCTGATCGCTGTTACTCGGGGCCAACGGCAGGAGTTCTGGCCCGGCGAATACCTTGGGTCAAAGCGGGCCAGCTCGGGCTAGAGGCGTGCTCACGGTAAAGCCGGAGTTTATCGGTGTTATGGAAAGTTATGATCTGAAGCAAGATGCACATTTCACTGTTTTATATCGCGAAAAATAATCTCTGCTGGAAATGGAGAATGGCCTGTACTGGTCTGTGGAAGATACTGAAGCTCTTCTGAGTGTTTGGGCAGAAGAAAGGGTACAACGTCAATCTGACGGCGTGTGAAGAAACGAGGACGTTATAAAATACATCAATGCTGAACTTTCTAAGCTAAGCATTCAGCGAGCAACGCTTCAAGTTCGGGAGAAAATAAAAAAGTTGCTAGCGCGGTAGTGTACAAGGCGATTCAAACACACAATGGACAAAGCGGAGCTCAGAGAGGGAACTTTCCATAGGCGCCGATTTATGTTTTACTCCGTGGGTGCTCATGGGCGCTGGCCCTTTAAAAAAAAAAAAAAAAAGTAGGTCTAGTCAAAAAATGTTTGCATTTCAGAACCTTACTTTTATCAGTTCTACTGCTGAAAGTGAATTTCGTTTTGTATAAATTGTATCTTCATTTTAATAAATGTTTTATCAACAAATTGCCTGGATTAATAAATAAGCAAGCAAATATAGACAATGCGCCGCGTCACAACTCGAGCCTCGAGGTAGGTATCGCACACCGGACGCGCAGGTACACGAGCAATATTGTAATGTTATGTTTAAGGATATTATGGAATTCAGATCATGTCTGTACTATGTTATGTTATGATTGTAATGTACAATTAAATACAACCCTGGCTGTCTGCAGTCTTAACACTTTACAGTCCGTTAACTGAATGAGAATATCACCTGAAAATTCGTTAACATCAGCAATTTTCATTCAACCAGCTGATTCATTTAGTTTTAACATTTAGTTTTCTGTAAATGAATGTAAAACTAAATGTATATTGCAGCACAGGGTGAAGTCAGTATAAATTAATGACGACAGTATAAATTAATGACGATTTGAGACAAATAAATGTAAATTTAATATAAAACTATGTAAATCGCGCTCTGTGGCACGGCAGAATTTTGAACAAGGTCCTGAGCCGTTGCTGGACGCCGCGGATAGACGATGAATGGCGCCGCCGGTGTGTGTAAACACTCATAGAGAATATGTGTTCATGCGACCCCTTTTAGGAAATGGACAGCGGTCGACACGAACACACACACCTATTTACTTGATAATAAAGCCATAAAGTAGGCTCTCTTTCAACTCAGGACAGCACCACTTCTCACAAATACAGTCAGGATTGGAGATCAAAAGTGTAACTGACACAATACATAGTAACCGCGATCAGAGGCGCTTTCATCCGAGAAACGCTGTGATTGGTGGATAGGATATGGAGCAGGCGAGACTGACATCGACATAACCAATCACAGTGACAGATGCTTCACATAGCACCAACTGCAATGTTTAATTTTAAATGAATGTAGCCTACTGGCAGTCTAGCACGTGGGTGCTCGGTATTTTCCGTGGGTGCTCAGTATTTTCCGTGGGTGCTCGAGCCCCGGAGCACCCACGGTATCGGCGCCTATGGAACTTTCCATGGTTCGACTTGATGGAAGGTGTGCTGGGTCACCGTGTGCTGGGTCACCATGTGCTGAGTCACCGTGTGCTGGGTCACCGTGTGCTGAGTCACCATCCCTCTGTTAGTGGCGACTCGCGAGACAATTGGGACGTGAGTTAATATACATGCTATCTTCCTAACTTAAAAAATAAATTCATAATACCCACTGAAATGGGTTGGGTTGTATGATGTCTGATCCAGAAAGGCGTGTTAGGGGCGGGGTTTAGGACAGCGCTGTGGGGCTACTGGCTCGACTCGGCTCGCTGTTACGCCGGTTTCACACTGCACGCGTTAGCAGAGCGTTAGCAGAGCGCTAGCAGAGCGCTAGCAGAGCGTTAGCAGAGCGCTAGCAGAGCGTTAGCAGAGTGTTAGCAGAGCGTTAGCAGTGCAGGAGCAGTGCGTACAGTGAGCGGAAGCAGGACACATGCATTTTGCTTTCATACTGGCAGCGTTTGACGCGTGGCGTGTTTACAGACAAAGTACTCTATAATGGGTAAGTTGGCGTTGCTTTATTTCGTTTTCAAATACATTTAAGAGAAAAGACTTGTCAAGAAGCTTATTTGATTGATTAATTAATAGGCTATATTAAATAACTTTTGGTTCATCTTTGTTTTTGTTTACTTTGATTTCTTTTTAAATTGATGAAGGTCATTTGATTGACTGTTTAAAACCATAGACTGACCAGTCATGCGCAGTCGTGAGCAGGAAGTAAAGCCATGAAACCAAGGCCCCGCCCCCTCACTCTCGCCCAATCAATCGCTAGCACACGCCTTGCACTTTTCTTCAGTGGCCTTGTCTGCTCCGTTCCTCTCCAATAATGTCTGCTGATTGCAGTACCTCGTTAAAATAAGGTAAGTACAACTACTAACTACATAGTCAAATTAAAGTCCGTTGGTGCTTCAGTGACAGAGAACCTGTCAATCACAGCTGTCAATCATGATGTCACAGCACCGTTTTTATAGCATTAAATAACTAACTAAAAACTAACTTATTTTAAAAACAAACACTTGAAATTACATCAACGTTATATCAACTACACTAAATGACAGAAACTATCTTTAGAAAAAAGATATGTGAAGTGTAATTTAATTATTTAGTTGGTCTCGCATCCCGGTGAATAACACGGGGAGGCGGGGCTTATGAGCTATACTAGGACCGGCCACCGGGGGGCGATCGAGACGCTTTGGCTTCACTTTTGAGGGCTTGTGCGGCACGCTTGTTTGAAACACAATAGATATCATCAATGCGCTTTCGGGTAAAACTGCTGTGTATTTTGGCCATGATCAATGCATTGTCACTTTAATTCAGCGTAAGCCGCGCGGCAAAAATAGACAAGACTGCGAAACGATCGCGGCACTGCTCCTCCTGCTACGCGCCGCCGCCTCTGTGTGCGGTGTGAATGCTCTAACCTGTTAACACGGGCGGCGAAAAAAATACACGCTGCTAACGCGTGCAGTGTGAAACCGGCGTTAGCCCTGGCCCGACAGTGGAAACGCGGCTGGTGAATCAGTGTGTAGTGAATCAGTGAGTTGTGTAGTGAATCAGTGTGTAGTGAATCATGTGTTGTGTAGTGAATCAGTGTGTAGTGAATCAGTGTGTTGTGTAGTGAATCAGTGTGTAGTGAATCAGTGTGTAGTGAATCACCAGATGTGTGTGTGTTCTCCAGCTCGGTACATTTTGACCTTCACTGAGTTCACCTGTCTGCCGGTCAGCGCATCGGTCTTACACTCCACAGACCGATGGACTCCATGAGGTGCAGCACATCTACACACACACACACACACACACACACACACACACACACACACACACACACACACACACACACACACACACACACACACACACACACACACACACACACACATATTCACTCATGTGTGTCTGATTTCTCAGTTTCTATAATCATCTGCTGGGCGTTCAGAATCCTCAAGACTTCATCCCGCCGTTCTTCTGTCCCGCATCGGCTGAGATCCAGCATTTACCCAAGACACACTTCATGAAGGCCGTGCGTCCGTACCAGTGAAGATCTTCTGCTCACTCCTCACGAGAGCTTCAGATGGAGAGAATCACTGAATACACACGCGTCTTCATCATCATCATCAGTTAATGTCTTTATTTCATCTCCATCTGTGTCTTCTGGGAATCAAACTCAATAAATATAAACCAATCATAACCATTCAATCAGTAAAGACTATTTTATGTGATGAAAAATAAACCCTAAAGATACACATGATCATATATGCATCTTTCCAGCCGTTGATTATGCATCTTTATGGAATTTAATATCTGTGTAAATCTTTAGTTTGGTGGTTAATTCTTCAAAAAGAAATGAATGTAGAGAAGAGCTGATCTGTGTGACGGACAAACATCCCGTCAACTTTATCAGTTTGTGTTGAAACTCTGTGATACAAAAGGATGGAAATTTGATTTGCAATAAGAAAATAATAATTTTGAGTGTAGAGATGCATTGATACATTTACAGAATTACAGGCCACAATCATGTAAGGAATCTTGATAAATCATCATTATTAAAATCATTGTTTCGATCTGTATCTCATAAAGCTGAAGTAACTCCGTGTTAATATGATATTTCAAACAGGCGTTCATGTGAAACTTCAATGAATCTTCTGAACATCTGTGTTTTTCTACAAAAGTAAAATCTTCTCTGTTTTTCTGAATTAACGAGTTAATTATCTCAGAATTACAAGATCATTTTTCATGGAAAAAAAGTTTTTGGTCTGTTTTTCTGAATTAATGACTTAATTATCTCAAAATTATGAGTAACTCGTTAATTCAGAAAAACAGAGTGAAAATTTTTTTCTTGAAAAATGATCTCGTAATTCTGAGATAATTAACTTGTTAATTCAGAAAAGCAGAGTAGATTTTTTTCCTCAAGCGAATGCAATACGCTTCTGTATTTTTCTGATGAAATTTTAAAGATTTTCTTTTTCCATAATATCAAGTGAAGGTGAATATTGTTCATCTAGTGGATGCAAAACATTCAAAACTGACAATTCATTTAGAAATGTTCCAGGCGTTTCTGCATTTTTCTCGAATAAAAATATTTCAGTCCAAAATGTGAGCATTATAATATTACTTTCCATCATGTCAGAGTTGTGTAAAATCCCATCATGCAACAGGAAGTATCATAATTTTTGGTGGGAAAAGTTGACCAGAGCAATAATAGAAATACACATTACACTACAAACATGTTTAAAATAGTTTAAAAGGTTGAGGAACGACCCAGTTCCTGTTTCTTAGAACAGTCCATAATCATCAGGTTCACTACCATCATAAACATCATTTTATATATAAAGTTCTTGATGCCAAAACCCTTGAATGTCCGTCTCTTCTGGAGTCAAACTCTTCATGATCTTTTCTTTATTTGTGCTTTCTTCTCATAGTTTCTAAATGATTTATTTTGTTTCAGTTAATGTTTATTTCAAAAAATGAAAAAGTTTTTATTAGTTTTTCAGGTATGATAGCGCTGTTTCAGTGCAGTGCATTGTGGGACACAGATGTACTCAAGATTATTGCGTCAAACATCCAGTCGAGTCTCACAGAAAACACACAGACCACACCTTCGGCAGATATAGATATATATTTATAGGTTTTGATTTTTTTTTTCATACCAGATAAATAAAAAGTTAACAATACAATCCGGTCACTATTATATGTTGAGTCTGTGTGATAATAATGACCAAATCAAAGCATGATTGTCACTCAGTGTGCTTCACAAAAATCTGTCAATGAATAAATTATCTGGTGAACTTCAACTATTTACATTATAAACAAATGATCACGAACACGAGCTTTGGATCTCTGGACGATTTCAGCAGTTTTTCCATCACCGTTCAACACAAACACAGAATATGGGAATATGATTCGACTGTACATGCCTAGAGTTAATAAACCAAAGTACAAAAGCAAACCGACATAAAAACAATGATAAAAATGAACATCCACGTGACGTCGCATTCCACACAAACACCGAGGCGGAGAGGAGACGCAGGCAAGAAGTGAAGGATGAGACACGTCTCTCTTCCTCGGGATCATCATCATCTTCATCATCATCAAGCGTTCGATCCCGTCGCAAACATCCGTGAGTTTCAGTGTCCGGGGAAAAAGGGAAGAACGGGACGCTTCCACACACTTTACCCAGAATTCAAGTATTCCAGAGCCACTTCATAGCAGAACTTGTACTGATCCTACAGAAGAAAAACACACACACACCACACCACACACACACACACACCACACACACACCACCCACACACACACAACACCAGCAGAGGTCACTGTCTGCACACACACTGCGGATTAACTCTTCATCGTTCACTCTGGGAAATACAGGATTTTTCACAGTGATTCCATAGAAGAACCTTTCAGTGACAGTTTTTAAAGTCCTCCGGTGGTGAAACTCCAGCTTTTAATGTTGTTTATGTGTCTATGTGGTGTTTTTAATATGCTTGAATAACACAAATCATGTGTACATTTTTATGTAAATATTTGCATATTCATAGAACCGTGAATACTAAATGAGGCATGAAAGCTTTTGCAGGATGAAAGAATATTAAAGGTTCTTCATGGAAACTGTCGATGCCGATAAAAGCAGCTTTATTTCTCAGAGTGGTCGAACAAATACAGACATGAAACACTAATAACATATATTAAAGGTGGGGTATGTATTCTCTTTATTGTCCATTTTTTTCTAAATAACTTGAAATCCTATTCCTAGCCCACTTACAGCCACTGAGTTAGAAGCACTGAAATTAAATTAAGCAATTTAATCATCTGTGGAACGGGCAGGACTCAGGGCGCCAATCATTTCCAAGACCACCTCGAGTCATTGGACAGTAAGTTCGTCAATCAAACGGCGCCAGCGCGCGTGACCCGCGCATACTCAAAGCTTGTGACGCATGCGCATCTCGCCAGTAAAGCCGGTTCCATGATTAATAGTAAATCATCATTACAATCTCTCGCGCATCTGAGTGTTCGCTCGAGCATGATTGCGCGTCCATGTTCTTCGAGTGGGTGGAGTCAGAGCCGGCGCTGGAGGAAAGAAGGACCATTTGTATTGTGTATTTTCAAAATCTGCCGGTCGTTTTCCAAATCACATACCCCACCTTTAACAAAAGATGTTAAATGTTTGTTTTCTCTTATTTGAGAATCATTGCATCTTTACGAACGTGGAATCACAGAATCCAGCCAAAAATTAAATTTGCAGTTTAAGTTTATCATCAAGTTTATGGAGACGATACAGGATCATTTTGATGAGTTAATACACTTTTCCGAAATCAACCCATTTAACATGTTTTTTTGATGATTCAATTATGAACGGCATGAAAATGAATCTGGCGTCACATGACTGATTTATGACGTCATCACGAGTGAGCGGATCGTTGGCTTCAGCATGATCTGATGTTCTATCATCATTATTATTATTATTATTATTATTATTATATAATCAGGCCACATGATGCCGTGTGTGTGTGTGCTGATACTCACCAGTAGATCCACCATGTTGGGTTTGTTGTTTCTCAGTGTTTTGACGGCGTGAAACACGTCGACCGAGTGCTGGTGTCGTAACATCTCACACACGATACTGATGGCACAGAAGGTCCCGCTGCGTCCTCCACCGTTCCTGAACAAACACACACTCTATGATTATCAAGACCTTCAACACATGAACATAAACAGCCCATAATAAGAGGTTGATGTTTTTTCAGGCTCTACTAGAACAGGTTTTCCTGCTTAAATGTTGATTATTTTCCTCAAATTCTCCATTGTGGCAGACACTCCACTGATACTGCCAATCCACTGATACTGACACTCCACTGATACTGACACTCCACTGATACTGCCAACCCACTGATACTGACACTCCACTATACTGACACTCCACTGATACTGACACCCACTGATACTGACACTCCACTGATACTGACACTCCACTGATACTGACACTCCACTGATACTGACACTCCACTGATACTGCCAATCCACTGATACTGACACTCCACTGATACTGACACTCCACTGATACTGCCACTCTCCTGATACTGACATCCACTATACTGACACTCCACTGATACTGACACTCCACTATATGACACTCACTGATACTGACACCCACTGACACTCCACTGATACTGACACTCCACTGATACTGAACTCCACTGAACACTCCACTGATACTGACACTCCACTAATACTGACACTCCACTGATACTGACACTCCACTGATACTGACACTCCACTGATACTGACACTCCACTGATACTGACACTCAACTGATACTGACACTCCACTGATACTGACACTCCACTGACTACTGCACTCCACTGACTACTGACTAACTCCACACTATACTGACACTCCACTATACTGACACTCACTGATACTGACACTCCACTGATACTGACACTCCACTAATACTGACACTCCACTGATACTGACACCCACTGATACTGACACCCACTATACTGACACTCATGATACTGACACTCACGAACACTGACACTCCACTGATACTGACACTCACTGAACTGACACCCCACGACACTCCATATACTGCATCCACTGATACTGACACTCCACTATACTGACACTCCACTGATACTGACACTCCACAACTGACACTCCACTGATACTGACACTCCACTGATACTGACACTCCACTGAACTGACACTCACTAACTGACACTCCACTGATACTGACACTCCACTGAACTGACACTCCAACTGACACCTCCACTGATACTGACACCACTACACCACTATACGACACTCCACTATACTGACACTCCACTGACACCCATAATACTGACACTCCACTATACTGACACTCCACTAACTGACATCCACTGATACTGACACTCCACTGAACTGACACTCCACTGATACTGACACCACTATACTGACACTCCACTGCACTGACACTCCACTGATACTGACACTCCACTAATACTGACACCCACTGATACTGACACTCCCCTGAACTGACAACTACCCACTAATCCACTATACTGACCACAATAACTCCACTGACATGCCACGATCGACATATCGACCACTAAACTCATATACACCCACGATCGACACTCGATACTGAACCAGATCAATTATGACACTCACAAACTCCGATACTGCACTCACATGCCCTAGAACTCCAACAACTCACATACTGACACTCCATAACACACTCATATACACACCACTATACGAACTCCACTATGACACACAACTGACACCACTGACACCCACTAATGACACTATGACACTCCATGACACCATAATACACAAATCTCCCAACGACACTCAATGACCTTCACACACCAACACCAACACACCCTGCGCACTATACACTAAGACTCCTGATTGACACCCACTATCATCACATACTGACAACAAAGACACTCCAGCACCACGATGACACCACTACGACCCACTGCACCCACGTACTGACACTCACTAACTGACACCATCTGACACACACCACTCATGACTCAATGACACCCTATGCCCCAGATAGACACCCACTATACGACACTCATAACTGACACCCATGCACCCACTATACTGACCCACTGAACGACATCACTGACCCTAATACACTCCTACCATGAACTGACATCATGACACTCCATGAGCCACATATGACACTCCATGAACTCATTACTGAACACTATCGACCATGATTGCACTCTCTGACCAATGACACTCCATACACTCCTGAACTCATGAACAATCCACTAACGACACCCTACTGCACTCAGAACGACATACACACTGACCTCCGATCCTGACCCACGATACTGACTCATAAGAACTACACTGACTGCTAGATCAGTCGCCACTGACACCCTTACTGCACTCACTCTACCTCCACTGACGACCCACTGATACGACATCAAAGACACATAGACCTCCACATACCACTCATCACTACTGACACTCCCGAATGACACTCCTACTGACACTCCATACTCCACTAGACACTCCCTACACTCAGAACGACCTCCATACTGCATCAGATATATGACACACCTCGAACTGACACCACATACGACACTCATAACTGACACACTGACACCACTGATCTGACACTCCATAACTGACACTCCACTGAATGACACTCCATGTGACATCCACTAAACCAGTACTGACACTCATGAACTGAACTCCACATACTGCACTCCGAACTGACATTCACTGTATAACACCCATGACTCAACAACTCCACTATGACACTCACTGAACTGACACCTACTGACACTCCACGACACTCCATGAATGACACTCATAACGACACCACGAACTCATACGATCCATAATATGAACCACTGATACTGAACTCCATATACGACCTCCATAACTGACACCCCTCCTGAACTGACACCACTATACTGACACCACGAATGACACCCATGATACTGACACTCACATACTGACACTCCACTAACGACACTCCACTGATATGACACCCACTACCCATATACTGACACTCCACTGAACTGACACTCATAACTGACACCCCTATGACACTCACTGATACTGACACCCACATACACCCAGATACGACTCCACTACTGACACCCACTGATACGACACTCCCTGACTGACACCCTGAACTGACACCACTGAACTGACACTCCACTGCACCACTATACTGACACCCACTATGACATCACTGAACTGACTCCACTGACAAAATACTGACACTCAGAATGAACTCACAACTGACACTCCCACTACATACTGACACTCCACTGATACTGACACTCCACTGACACTGACACTCCACTGACGACACTCCTAACTGCACTCCACTGTACTGACACTCACTGTAGACACTCCACTGACACTCCACTGATCTGAACACCACTGAACACTCGACGAACTCACGACACCCAGATACTGACACTCCACTGAACTGACACACCACCCCACTGACACTCCACTAACTGACACTCACTGCGACACCCACAACACACCCACTGATACTGACACTCCACTGAACGACACCCACGAATACTGACACTCCACTATAACAGACACCACTTCGACACTCCACTATACTGACACTCCACGATACTGACACTCCACTGATATACACTCACTGAACGACCCACTGATACTGACACCCACTGATACTGACACCCACTGAATGACATAATCACACCCACTGTACGCACCCACTGACGACACTCCACTGAATAACACATCCACTGACAATTAAACTCTGACACTCCACTGATACTGACACTCACTGATACTAACCCACTGATACTGACACCCACTGATACTGAATCATACACCCCTATACATAAGACACACTATACGACACTCCGACACCAACTGACCTCCAGATACGACACTCACTGATATGACACCCCTGACTGACACTCCACGATACTGCACCCACTATGACACTCCACAACACCCACACGAACTCACTACACTCCACTGATACACACATAAACACGACACCCACGAACGACACCACCACTGATACTGACACTCCACTGAACTGACACTCCAAATAACTGACACTCCCTGATACTGACATCCACTGTCACACTACCACATACGACACTCCACTTGACCGACACACTGAACTGACACCACTG
>CM070840.1:942107-954607 GCA_036326025.1 Chrosomus eos
GTCATAACAAAGACATTTTAAACAATGTCAACTTTGCATTGAAAGTGTCATAATTTACCGAATGACACTTAATGACAACAGTCATAAACATTCATAAAGACTCCTTCATGTTTATGACAGGTGTTATGTCATGTTTATGACAGTGTCATGTCAGTCTTATGCACACCCCTTCAAATAAAGTGTTACCAACTTTTTTTTTTTTTTACGTTTTTTCACCCAAAACTCGGTGAAGGTTTTGGCACTTGCTGTGTGAACACACAACAAATCATGGACATCATTTGAAAAGGTTAAATAATCCTGATAATAATATTCACACTTGAGCTCCTCGCGTCAGAAATATGTCACTGTAAATGAATGAGGAAGTTCCTCTAGTGGAAGCGTGTGGAACTGCAGCCGAACAACATCTCACTGACACATCATTTACTGACAGATCACACTCACATGTGGAGCAACACTACTGTTTACATTTATGCCTTTCATTTTCTTGCAGTTTTACAGTAAAATGTGTTTCTGAAAATATATATTCCATATAAAAATGTAAAATAATATTTTTGTGCATTTTTCGCCTGTTTAACAAACAAACACTTCACTGTTCACTGTTATGGATTGCTTTTAGCCATTTTCCTGGCAGTGAAATGAATCAATTCCATCTGTTTTTGACCCGTTGTGACTGGTCACATGATCAGGTGAGCGCGGGTAACGTACGTCCATGAGCGCGGCGTTGATGTAGTTGCTGCTCTCGCCGTCGATGGTGATGAGGAAGGGCAGGCATCGGTCAGGAGGAAGAACATCCATGCAGCGGTTCTTCTCGTGGTTCCGCGGCAGCAGAGCGATGCTACAGTCCTCCACGCGCAGCGTCGGCGTCACCATGTTCAGCGTCTGACGGAGGAAACACATTTACATCCACTTATTATATTCTATTACAGCGTTAACCCTCTGTGCTCTTCGGTCATTTTTTTTTACTTGGTACAAAACTTGGTAAAGGTTTTGACACTTGCTATGTAAACACAGAAAAAAAATCATGGACATGATTTGAAAAGGTTTAATGGTCCTGAAAAAAATAGTCACACTTGTGGTCAGAAATATGTCACTGTAAATGAATGAGGAAGTTCCTCTAGTGGAAGCGTGTGGAACTGCAGCTGAACAACATCTCACTGACAGATCATTTACTGACAGATCACACTCACATGATTTGATTTTCTCACAGTTTTAGAGTATAATGTGTTTTTGAAAATGTATATTTCATTTAAAAATTGACAATAATATTTTTGTGCATTATTAATAACAATAAACATAAAATTATGTAACTTTCTTCAATTTCATTTTTTAAAACTTTTTAACTTAAAAAATAATCTGCCAAGTGTCGTCTTTGAAAAGAGATCAAACTTAAGTCTACAGCGTTTAAGATTTACCACAGTTTAAGTTGGAAATGAAATGTTCAGGTCTATGCTCAGAAAGTGAATAAATGGATAATAAATACAGTATAAATATAATTTAGTACCTTAAAATCCACTAAAAATACAAAATATTAAATAAAAAAAACATTATCAAACTAAAATATAGAACAATCGTTTCATTGATATAATAATAAAAAAAAACATCTAGTCCTTTTTGAGCGAGACATGAAGAACCCCACATAAAATGTTTTACTTCATTATTCGATAAACTTGCAGCTTATGTTCTTGAGTATTTGAATGTGTTGCTATAGTTCACAGGTGTGCCGCACTGACCCTGAACTCCTCCTTGATCTGGCTGGAGTTAGTCTGCGGGTCCAACCGGTTCATGTCGTAATACACAGAGCGAAGCTGATTGGCCGGGATTGTGGTGTCGCCACAGAGACACGCCTCCAGGATGGCGTCATGGATGAACACATACTGTTCCTGAAACAGCAATAAACCAATAACAGATTAATACATCCATCAATACATCCATCAATACATCCATCAGATCAACACATCCATCAGATCAATACATCCATCAATTACATCTATACAGATCAACACATCCATCAGATCTATACATTCATCAATACATCCATCAATGCATCCATCAGATCTATACATTCATCAATACATCCATCAATACATCCATCACTACATCCATCACTACATCCATCACTACATCCATCACTACATCCATCACTACATCCATCACTACATCCATCACTACATCCATCACTACATCCATCAATACATCCATCACTACATTCATCACTATACTAATGATATGTACTTTATATTTTATTTATTAAATATATTTAAATTTGGGAAAAAGGGCCCAAGGTCGATGGGACCAAGGAGCAGGACCGGAGCAAATGTGCCTCTGAAGAAGACGCATGTGCGTCGAAACGTTGGTCATTTTATATTAATAAATTTATTAAAACGTCCTGTGCTCCGGTCCTGCTCCTTGGTCCCATCGACCTTGGGCCCTTTTTCTCAGATTGTTGTGTCCTGTTCTGAGAGCACTGGCTAGGCTGAGGCGCAGGTGATTCCTTTTTAATATTTAAATTTGGGTTCTAATAAATTTAAATTTTTTATGTTGTACTCATTTGCTATTAATTTATTATATATTATATTATATTGCTCACAGTTTTATTTTAGTATTATTTATACACTATTATAGTTTAATGAAAATTATTAATTAGCTTTTATTTATATATTTTCAGTTTTCATTTAAATTTTTTGAAATATTTGTTATTTTATACTATTGTAATTTTTTAGTTAAAATTTTAGTTATAATTTATTTAATTTAGTTGCCACAGCAACATTTATTTTTGAAATTTTCTATGATTTCATGCAATATGTATATTTGTATTTTATTTCAGCTTTATTTCAATAAACAGAAATGTTTTTAATAGTGTTATTTAATGATTAGTAATTTTTTTAGCACAAATTTAAGCTGTTGAATATAACTAGCCCAAAGATGAAATCTCAGAAAATCTAGAGTTTATGAAAAATATTATTATTATTATTATTCTCTGCGAGGGACACACACTTATATAACAGACTCGATCAGACTGACCGCTTGACGCAAATCATTCATGAAGTGACATTTGAGATATCCTCAGGTCTTCATGTGGCGGTCAGACCGCGTCTCCGGCTAGACTGTTCTTTATTGTTCTTTATTGTTCTTTATTTCCAGAAGGACAGGTTCAGGGATGAGCTTTTCCTCCAGTGCTCCGGAACTCTGGATTCCCTGCCAGCCGAATCCCTCAGTGTTTTTAAATCAGCCCTGAACACTTATTTGTTTAGGGTAGCTTTTACATAATTGTTCGTAACATATTATTATTAATCGAACATTTCATAATATGTTTTTATTTGGTATTTTATTTTATTCTGTCATTAATGCATTGTCAGTGTAATTGTATGTTTTATCATGTTTCTATTCTTGTGAAGCGCTTTGATATGCTACTTTTACAGGCACTATAGAAAATAAAGTTTATTATTATTATTATTATTATTATCCACCTTTTTCCTGGTTAGCGAATTTACCCATGATTCATAGCGGGTTTGAACCGGAATCCGGTTGTCCTTTTCCGGTTCTAAGCTTTATGAAGATTGCGCCGCTTGCTCAGAACGCCGCAGTGATGTGCTGATTAGAAAATATGTGAAATAAATAAGTAGGGCTGCCCCTGCCCGTGCACGACTGAAGTTGGGTTGGAAGTTATGTATACTATATGGGCGAGAATACTAAGCCATAATGAGCGTTTTCGTAATATTGCCTATTCTGCATCACAACGCACGCATAAGCTTGCCAGAATAAAAAAAAAAACGGCAAAAGTAATGATTATGCATTAAACATTTGAATTGTTTATTAATAACTAGTGTTTTCTGTAAGTATCGACTGCAAAGATAAATTTGATGATGCTGACTCGCCATCTTCGCAGTAGTGAACGCGCCTAGAGAGAAATGCACACTTCATACGAATTAACCTACATAAGAAGAGAGCAGCCCATTTCTGCTCGTTTTTAATTATTTTGTTTAAAAGTACACATTTCAAGCTTTCTATATACTTCTCATGTATGTGAGGCAAGTAGCCTAACTTATACGCTGAGTTTCGTTTATTAATAAGACGCGCTATATTTGTCAGTCATATTTATTATTCTAGGCAATTTGTGGATAAAACATTGATACAAATGAAGATACAATTTTTACTAAACGAATTTCACTTTACAGAAAGGCTTTCTACAAAACAAAACTTAATAAGTGGTCAAAATCATGTCTGAGCCATTCCAAATGTTTTCCGATATATTGGGCATTATGATCATATCTGACTCAACTCATGCGGTTCCCTTTTCATATAATCAACATAGATGAAATAAATAAACAAATAAATAAAAAACATTATATGTGAAACTAAATATAAAAAGTATGTTAGTTTTTTTTTTTTTAAATAATTATTATATTTATTTAAAAATATGTAGCTATGTGTGCGTGATGTGATGGAGGGTGCTATTTTCGAATAATAATTGAATAATACCCAGCGATCTTCGAATAATTTTTGCTTGAAATGCCCATCCATACTGTAACTATTACACCTTTTTCGTTGGATGCTTCAGTTTTAGCGCAGCTACCAAAAACGTCTACTCTCTGGCACTGAATGTAGCTGATCCGAACCGACAAGCATTCTCTCCTTTTAATCTATGCTCAAAGCACCCAGTTTCTAAAGTAAAATCAACAACAGCAGCACATAGATAGAGCCTGAACTCATCTCTCACTGCTAATACAGTGCAAACCGGAAGTAGGCAACCGGAGTCGTCGTCATGGCGGCGCCATTGTTTAGAGCAGAATAGGTGGATAGTCTGAATCTGAGTGGGCGGGGCTGAGTGAAGCAGAGTGATTGGCTCTGGTGATGAAGGTGTGTTATTGGCTGATGTGAGGTGTGTGTGTGTGTGTGTTGCTGATGTGTGTGTGTAGTGTGTGTGTGTGTTGGTGTGTGTGTGTGATTGGCTGATGTGGTTGTGTGTGTGTGTGTGTGTGTGTGTGTGTGGATTGGCTGATGTAAGGTGTGTGTGTGTGTGTGTGTGTGTGTGTGTGTGTGTGTGTGTTGTGTGTGTGTGTGTGTGATGTGTGTGTGTGTGTGTGTGTGTGTGATTGGCTGATGTGAGGTGTGTGTGTGTGTGTGTGTGTGTGTGGTGTGTGTGATTGGCTGTTGTGAGGTGTGTGTGTAGTGTGTGTGTGTGTGTGTGTGATGTGTGTTTGTGTGTGTGTGATTGGCTGATGTGAGGTGTGTGTGAGTGTGTGGTGTGTGTGTGTGTGTGTGTGTGTTGTGTGTGTGTGTGTGTGTGTGTGTGTGTGTGTGTAGTGCTGTGTGGAGTAGTGTGTTGTGATTTCACCTCGGTCTGGACCATGTTCACCTGCGAGAGCGCAGTTCTCTGACGCAGTTGTAAATGTCCACGACTCCTTCTCGCTCCGCCATGTCCACATGATGTCGATGACGATGAAGCATCCGGTGCGTCCGCTCCAGCGCTGAGGACACACACACACACATGTTAACAGAACACACACACACACACAGGTGTTGTCGGGGAGAAGGCGAGCTCACCTGCAGTGCACCACCATCGGCCCGCGCTCGCAGGACTCTTGGCTTTGACCCGGCGGATGAATCCCAGCAGACCTGGAGTGACGGCACTCCGTGATCCGGCAGCCGGTGAAGTGGAACTGCCGGATCTCTCTGATCTCATGAGCTCCTCGCTGCAGTCAACACACACACACACACACACACACACAACACACACACACACACACACACACACACACACACACACACACACAGATGTAGTCATGCATTGTGTTCATAGTGACACACACACACACACACACACACACACACACACACACACACACACACACACACACACACACACACACACACACACACACACACACACACACAGATGTAGTCATGGCATTGTGTTCATAGTGACACACACACACACACACACACACACACACACACACACACACACACACACACACACACACACACACACACACACACACACACACACACACCCACAGAGTGCAATCGAAATTATTCAACCCCCTTTGCAAATCAGGTTTTGCAACATTATAGACTTCAGCTGTTTACAATGAACAAATTAAACAAAAGTAATTGAAATAGCTCAACACAACAAACGTCTCAAGTAGTTTCCCCAAATTAAACTTTTAATGACTTCTGCAGATACAAAATTACCGACCCTGAGTATAATCCTTCACAACAGCCCACATCTGCAGATCAGTGTTGTCTCACTAATCAGGGCTTCATTAGCTGCACCAGGTGTGCTTGAGCTAGAACACATGAAATATCTAAACTGGCGAGGTTTGTCGTGTGTCACGTTTGACTGAGTGCAAGTTAGAAATATGGCTTAGTCAAAAGAAAGGGCCAAAAAGTTAAAAGAATATATCAATATATATGTGGAAGGAGAGTTGATTCACTGAAGTATCAGGAGATCCTGGAGAAACCGTGCCGTCAGTGAGGACCTTCAACAGGACAACGCTCCCAAACGTTCCTCAGACTCCACCCAGGCTTCCAGAAGAAGTAGTCCTGGGAGATACAGTGACATCACCGTCACATGACCCGAACCCCATAGACACTCTCTGGTGGGATTTGAAGAAGTCCAGGAATATTCTACCAAGTACTGAAGATGCTTGCCATGAAGGAGTTGGATAATTTTGAAACCGCGGAAGTCATTTAAAGTTGTATTTTCAGTTGAATTTGGGGAAACCATTCGAAACATTTGTTGTGTTGAGCTGTTTCAATTACTTTTGTTTGATTTGTTCATTGCAGCTGAAAGTCTGTACATTTGGCCAATAAACCTGATTTGCAATAATTTCTATTGTAACTGTATATGAAATGAATGTAGTGTGTGTTTGATCATATTGTATTTATTGAACCTTTTCCACAGCGAAGGTTCGAATGACGTATTCGGAGAGAAGCTGCGTCTCGATGAGCGTCACCTTCATGTCCCTGTAGATCTCAGTGTCGTCGGGCCAGTACTTACAGCACTTCACCTGCGCACACACACACACACACACACACACACACACACACACACACACACACACACACACACACACACACACAGAAACATCATCATCAGCAGCATTTAATCAGGAGTTTCCAGTCGGATCTGAAGTGTCCCGGATCCCAGAGATTATCCCAGACTAATTAACCCGGTTAACCCCTTTATAACCAGACCACACCTCCTGAGACACACACACACTCATCACTCGAACTCATTAATGAAGTCAAGCGTTCTCTCCCTTTATCTGTCCATCTGTTTGTCATCCGTTTATTAGCACCCATCCGTTCCTCATTATTATCCTGTTTTCTCTCTATGAGTCTATTAAGACGGCTCTAATTGGCGGGATAATTGCGCTGTAATGGCGGAGCATATTTCGTCTCAGTCGCCGTCGGGCCGGAAAACAAAAGGGCCGTGATGCTATCGGCTCCGTCCTAATTATCATCAGAGCATCTCTAAACGAGGGAGCATTAATCACGTAATGAGTTATTTACATATTCAGTCACACACATCCTGAAGCGACACACTCCAGCATCCCGGGAGAAAACAACAAACACACGGAAAAATGCTACAATCATACATTTTTCTATTTGTCATTATTTGTTAACAAACAAGTATTCATTACTTTAATGAGCTCATTGTTTGTGCGTTAAATGATTGCATTGTTTAAATTAATACATTTTTAGCTAACTGTGTGATTTTGTATATGTACATTTCTGAAATACATAACTTAGACGTCTCCTCTGACAATAACAGATCACTCTGAATTGTAATATGGAGTTTTCTGTGAAGCTGTGTATTGTGAAAAGTGCTATACAAATAAAGGTGAAAAATACATCCAAACGTCTGTTGTAATGATTGAGAGTGAATGTCAGAAGAATCCGAAGAAAGCTAATGAACTTTTACACAGAGAAGATGTTTTTTTTGCATTATGACAGTATTTTTGACGAGTGATTGACAGGTTTGAGCCGCTGAACGGCGTGACTTTGTGAAGTTCAGGGTTTTTCTGGCCTACTTTTATCAAACTCTAATTTTAGCCGTCGGTGAGGAGCGGATCCCGCAGTTTTCTTCTCTTAATGGCTTATTAATGACTGGAATGTGATTCTGAACGAGACCCTTTTGTTCTTGTCAGATATTAAGATGGGGTTATAAAATCCCATTAGTTCCGAGCGTCAGATTTCCGCTGAGATTTGATCCTGGTTTCGCCACAGGCTCTTCCGGCACAATGGTGTCGCTCGCTCGCGCGTCCCTCTGTGAGTTTCTTCCCGACCCGACGCAGAGATTCGGAGATGATCACAGCGCTGCTGTCTCCAGATTACAGCGGATGAAGTCAGTGTTTTATCCGGGATAATCTCCCTCTAACAGGGCTAACTTTACCAGTCTGAGAACAGCAGTGCTGACGCTTCACACTCACACTAATCAGCTTACAGATGACCAGCATTATAGGGGAGTTATCAGAACACACACACACACACACACACACACACACACACACACACACACACACACACACACACACACACACACACACACACACACACACACACACCACACACACACACTATGGAGAAGTTATCAGAGAACATACACACACACCTCACACTCACATGCATTGTGGGTAATGGCGGGTGTGAGGCTCAACAGATGTCCAGGAGCCTCGGATACAGTGAGTGTTTTCCTGTTTATCGACTGGAAAGACGTATTTTCCGACACACAGATCTGGTGTTGCTCTTAATTAGCAGCTTAATGAGATCAGGGTGAAACAAGATCACACACTCCTTTCATGTCTGTTCTCAATCTAATCCTTTAATTTAGATCCATAGATTGACTTTGTCAGCAGAAATTAAATACACTGGCTTTGATTAGGATAAGCAGTGTGTGTGTTGTGTGTTGTGTGTGTGTGTGTGTGTGTGTGTGTGTGTGTGTGTGTGTTGTGTGTGTGTGTGTGTGTGTGTGTGAGTGAGTGAGTGTGTGTGTGTGTGGTGGTGGTGTGTGTGTGTGTGTGTGTGTGTGAGTGTATATGTGAGTGTGCTTGTGCGTGTGGGTGTGTGTGTGCGTGCAGGTGTGTGTGCGTGTGAGTGTGTGTGTGTGTGTGTGTGTGTGTGTGTGTGTGTGTGTGTGTGTGTGGTACATGTGAGTGTGCTTGTGCGTGTGGGTGTGGTGTGGTGTGAGTGTTGTGTGTGTGTGTTGTGTGTGTGTGTGATGTGTGTGTGTGTGTGTGTGTGTGTGTGTTAGTGAGTGTGTGTGTGTACATGTGAGTGTGCTTGTGCGTGTGGGTGTGTGTGCGTGTGAGTGTGTGTGTGTGTGTGTGTGTGGTGTGTGTGTATGTGTGTGTGTGTGTGTGTGTGTGTGTGTGTGTGTGTGTGTGTGTGTGTGTGAGAGAGGTGTGAGAGAGTGTGTGAGAGTGTGTGAGAGTGTGTGTGTGTTTGGACGCAGCTCGTATGAATATGGGAGAATACAGGAGAAAATGTGATAATCCGGGAGAATATGGGATAATACGGGAGAATTTAGGAAAATTGGGTGAATACGGGAGAATGTGGGATAATGTGAGAGAATATGGTAGAATACAGAAGAATATGGGTGAATACGGGAGAATATTGGAGAATATGGGAGAATACGGGAGAATATTGGAGAATACGGGAGAATATTGGAGAATATGGGAGAATACGGGAGAATATTGGAGAATACGGGAGAATATGGGAGAATACGGGAGAATATGGGAGAATACGGGAGAATATTGGAAATATGGGTGAATACGGGAGAATATTGGAGAATATGGGAGAATACGGGAGAATATGGGAGAATACGGGTGAATATTGGAGAATATAGGAGAATACGAGAGAATATTGGAGAATATGGAGAATACGGGTGAATATTGGAGAATATAGGAGAATACGAGAGAATATAGGAGAATATGGGAGAATATTGGAGAATATGGGAGAATACGAGAGAATACGGGAGAATATGGGTGAATATGGGAGAATATAGGATCATATGGGAGAATATGGGTGAATACAGGTGAATACGGGAGAATGTGGGATAATGTGAGAGAATATGGGAAAATACAGAAGAATATGGGTGAATACGGGAGAATGGATAATGTGAAATATGGGAGAATACGAAGAATATGGGTGGAGGAATATGGGAGAATACGAGGAGAGGAATATGGAGAGAATACGGGAGAATATGGAGAATACGGGAGAATATGGGTGAATATTGGAGAATACGGAGAGGAATATTGGAGAATATGGAGAATACGGATGAGAATATGGGAGAATATGGGGAATATGGGAGAATACGGGAGAATATGGAGAATATGGAGAATACGAAGAAGAATATGGGAGATGGAATATGGGAGAATACGGAGAATATGGGAGAATATGGAGAATATAGGAGAATACGAGAATACGGGTGAATATGGGGAAATACGGGGAATATGGAAGAGAATACGGGAGAATATGGGAGAATACGGGAGAATATGGGAGAATACGGGAGAGAATATGGGAGAATAGGGAGAATATGGGAGAATACGGGAGATATTGGAATAGGAGAATAGGAGAATATGGAGATATGGGTGAATATGGAATATGGAGAATATGGGGAATATGGAGAATAGAGATATGGGAGAATAATGGAGAATATGGGGAATATTGGAGAATATGGAGAATACGAGAGAATAGGAGAGAAATATGGAGAATACGGGAGAATAGGAATATGGAGAATATTGGAGGAATATGGAGAATAGGTGAGATATTGGAGAATATGGGTGAATATTGGAGAATATGGGTGAATATTGGAGAATATGGGTGAATATGGGAGAATAAGGGAGAATACGGGAGGAATATGGGAGAATATGATGGGTGAACTATTGGAGAATATGGGTGAATATGGGAGAATATCGGGAGAATACGGGAGAATATTGGAGAATATGGGTGAATATTGGAGAATTGGGATGGAATATTGGGAGAATATGGGGAATAGAGGAGAATATGGGAGAATACGGGAGAATATGGGAGAATATGGGGAATATTGGAGAATATGGGGAGAATACGAGGAGAATATGGGAAATATGGGAGAATATGGGAGAATACGGGAGAATATGGGAGAATACGGGAGAATATGGGAGAATATGGGTAGTGAATATGGGAGAATATGGGTGAATATGGGAGAATATGGGTGAATATTGGAGAATATGGGAGAATACGGGATGAATATGGGAGAATACGGGAGAATATGGAGAATATAGGAGAATATGGAGAATATTACGGGAGAATATTGGAGAATATGGGAGAATACGGGAGAATATTAGGAGAATATGGAGAATACGGGAGAATATGGAGAATATGGAGAGAATACGGATAAAATATGGGTGAATATGGTGAGAATATTGGAGAATATGGGAGAATATGGGAGAATATGGGTGAATACGGGAGAATTAGGAAATATGGGTGAATACAGTAAATACGGGAGAATGTGGAGAAATATGGGATAATATGGGAGAATACGGATAAATATGGGAGAATATTGGAGAATAGGATAAAATGGGTGAATATGGGAGAATACGGAGAATATGGGAGAATATGGGAGAATATGGAGAATACGGGAGAATATGGGAGAATACGGGAGAATATGGGAGAATATGGGTGAATATGGGAGAATATGGGGAATATTGGAAATATGGGAGAATACGGGAGAATATGGGAGAATATGGAGAATATGGGAGAATACGGGAGAATATTGGAGAATATGGGAGAATACGGATAAAATACGGGAGAATATGGGAGAATATAGGAGAATATGGGAGAATACGGGAGAATATAGGAGAATATGGGAGAATAGGGAGAATATTGGAGAATATGGGAGAATACGGATAAATATGGGTGAATATGGGAGAATATTGGAGAATATGGGAGAATATGGGAGAATATGGGTGAATACGGGAGAATTTAGGAAATATGGGTGAATACAAGTAAATAGGGAGAATGTGGGAGAATATGGGATAATATGGGAGAATACGGATAAATATGGGAGAGATATTGGAGAATACGGATTAAAATGGGTGAATATGGGAGAATACGGATAAATATGGGAGAATATTGGAGAATATGGGGAATATGGGAGAATATTGGAGAATATGGGAGAATATGGGAGAATATGGGAGAATATGGGAGAATATGGGAGAATACGGATAAATATGGGAGAATATTGGAGAATATGGGTGAATATGGGAGAATATTGGAGAATATGGGTGAATATGGGAGAATATTGGAGAATATGGGAGAATATGGGTGAATACGGGAGAATTTAGGAAAATATGGGTGAATACAAGTAAATACGGGAGAATGTGGGAGAATATGGGAGAATATGGGAGAATACGGATAAATATGGGAGAATATGGTAGAATACGGATAAATATGGGAGAATATGGGAGAATATGGATAAACATGGTAGAATATTGGAGAATATGGGAGAATAT
>CM070840.1:962107-969607 GCA_036326025.1 Chrosomus eos
ATAATTAACCCCCAATCACAGACACCTCACTATAATTAACCACCAATCACAGACACCTCACTATAATTAACCCCCAATCACAGACACCTCACTATAATTAACCCCAATCACAGACACCTCACTATAATTAACCCCCAATCACAGACACCTCACTATAATTAACCCCCAAAATACCAACAGACACCTCACTATAATTAACAACCACCATATATACATACAGACACCTCACTATAATTAACCCCCAATCACAGACACCTCACTATAATTAACCACCAATCACAGACACCTCACTATAATTAACCCCCAAACACAGACACCTCACTATAATTAACCACCAATCACAGACACCTCACTATAATTAACCCCCAAACACAGACACCTCACTATAATTAACCACCAATCACAGACACCTCACTATAATTAACCCCCAATCACAGACACCTCACTATAATTAAACCAATCACGACACTATATTACCCAACAGACACCTCACTATAATTAACCACCAATCACAGACACCTCACTATAATTAACCCCCAATCACAGACACCTCACTATCAATTAACCACCAATCACAGACACCTCACTAATTAACCAATCAACCTACATAAAACCACCAATCACAGACACCTCACTATAATTAACCCCCAATCACAGACACCTCACTATAATTAACCACTAATCACAGACACCTCACTATAATTAACCCCCAATCACAGACACCTCACTATAATTAACCACCAATCACAGACACCTCACTATAATTAACCCCAATCACAGACACCTCACTACAATTAACGCCCAATCACTTCAGCTGGGTCTATCCTGGTAATCTAGTTCCTCATCTGTCAAAAAGCTCTGTTCTCCTGAAAATCCATCATGCAGCGCTCGATTTCATACTCTGTGTTCTCTGTGAAACCTGCGTCTCCGTCATATGGTCTCCGTGCGTCTCTCTCTCTCTCTCTCTCTCTCTCTCTCTCTCTCTCTCTCTCTCTCTCTCTCTCTCTCTCTCTCACTCTCTCCCTTGGTGTGTGCGTAATGACCCAATGACCCACCCAATGTTTACGACGGATCAGCCTGTAATTGGTCAAAAACCATCACGTGGATATCCAAAATGGCAGCTAGCATCGAGCTAGCGGCAAATATGACGGAATATTTATAAATTATGGACTTCAAGTGTATCAAAGTTGGATATAAACGTTTGGATTTATTGCTGAAAAACTCAGAAAGTATGCACAAGTTCCAGGCTGGATAGAAAACCTTCTGTAAAGGCTAGAAAGACACCAAAGACACCCCCGTGAAGGCTAGCTCGTTAGCTTTCTGCTGGAAAAAACGGTAAGAAAATCCATAAATCTGTCATCGAGTTATATCATAATTTCTCGGAGCTGATTTGTGGCGTCGTCGACGATGCCGTCGGGCTCAGAGGGTTAACCACCAATCACAGACACCTCACTACAATTAACAACCAATCACAGACACCTCACTATAATTAACCACCAATCCCAGACACCTCACTACAATTAACCACCAATCACAGACACCTCACTACAATTAACCACCAATCACAGACACCTCACTACAATTAACCACCAATCACAGACACCTCACTATAATTAACCACCAATCACAGACACCTCACTACAATTAACCACCAATCACAGACACCTCACTATAATTAACCCCCAATCACAGACACCTCACTACAATTAACCACCAATCACAGACACCTCACTACAATTAACCACCAATCACAGACACCTCACTACAATTAACCACCAATCACAGACACCTCACTATAATTAACCACCAATCACAGACACCTCACTACAATTAACCCCCAATCACAGACACCTCATTACAATTAACCACCAATCACAGACACCTCACTACAATTAACCACCAATCACAGACACCTCACTACAATTAACCACCAATCACAGACACCTCACTATAATTAACCACCAATCCCAGACACCTCACTACAATTAACCACCAATCACAGACACCTCACTACAATTAACCACCAATCACAGACACCTCACTACAATTAACCACCAATCACAGACACCTCACTATAATTAACCACCAATCCCAGACACCTCACTACAATTAACCACCAATCACAGACACCTCACTATAATTAACCCCCAATCACAGACACCTCACTACAATTAACCACCAATCACAGACACCTCACTACAATTAACCGCCAATCACAGACACCTCATTACAATTAACCACCAATCAGACACCTCACTACAATTAACCCCCAATCACAGACACCTCACTATAATTAACCACCAATCACAGACACCTCACTATAATTAACCCCCAATCACAGACACCTCACTACAATTAACCACCAATCACAGACACCTCACTACAATTAACCACCAATCACAGACACCTCACTACAATTAACCCCCAATCACAGACACCTCACTACAATTAACCCCCAATCACAGACACCTCATTACAATTAGAGGTCGACCGATTCATCGGTTTTGCCGATTAATCGGCACCGATAGTTGATTGGTGGAACTATCGTTATCGGCAAAAATCCACACCGATAGTTTTTCCGGGTTGCATCCGTTGCTGGAGCGGCTGAGAAGTGCGCGCGGTCATTACACAGCACTAGAGCGCTGAAGAGACTGCTGGCATTATACAGAGTGAGAGCGGCCTCTAGAGGACAAATAATAAACTATCACTGGCTGAGTTGTTTACATTAACACATGAGGCTGCGCGCAGCACGGACCACGGAGAAAACACGCAGCAGAGAGAGCGCCGCTGACACTTCAGACGCGCATTTAAAACACAGCCAGCGAAACGGTATGATTACATAACACTAAAGTATATTGCCATATCATTATAAATTAATTCTTTTATTGACTAGATGCTGCATCAGCAGAGAAAGAACAGTAGTTTGCCGTCGAGGCTGTGAGGACTCTAAACTTACCTCAGTCAAGCGGTTTAAACAATGTGACAAAAACACACGCAGACCTGACCCAAATGTTGTATGGCGCAATTGTTATCATCTATTTGCATTATTTTATATCCGGCTGGTCACTTTTATGCATTCATTAGCCGACGAAGTTGCATATTTAAAACTAGTGACGTGATTGCTTTCTCAACATTGATATGTTCATGTTGTATGTTCAGCCGACAGAAACAAACAAATCATAAACGTGTTTGATTTAAGATCGTTTTAATCACTACAATACATCTTGTTATTTTGATTAGATAATTACCAAGTGTTCTAAAATAGAAGCAAATAAAGTGAGATACTATATAGGATAAATTACGTATACGTTATACAGGTCTTTATTACATTATAATGGCTATCTTTAAGCACGACTCTTTGGAAATAATATGAAATGGTAACACTTTACAGTAAGATTCCATTCCATTGCATTTGAAATGGAGTTTTAATTCTTATTTTTTTTTGTTATTAGCTTAATGTACTATGAACTAACATGAATGATAAAGGTACAATTGTATTGCTCATATTAATACATGCAGTAAAAACGTATATTGCATAGTGCATAGTTCATGAAAGCTAGCTAATACATCCTTGTTTACAAATGGGACTTGCAATGTGTTACCTATGAAATGTACGTATGTTTCTAGGTTATAGCTCCGAAAGCTGTAACATTTTAATGTTTATATTATTTTCTGTATAAAGTTTTCATATATTAATATTTATATATTTATTTAATTTAGCACATTTCAGTTCAGCACTGTTTTATTGTCAGTATTATGTTTGTTTTTAATCCAGCATTAATTTAAAAAAAATATCGGTTGAATTATCGGTTATCGGCATGTACGGTCAAACCTAAATATCGTTATCGGTAAAATCCACTATCGGTCGACCTCTAATTACAATTAACCCCCAATCACAGACACCTCATTACAATTAACCCCCAATCACAGACACCTCACTACAATTAACCCCCAATCACAGACACCTCACTATAATTAACCACCAATCACAGACACCTCACTATAATTAACCCCCAATCACAGACACCTCATTACAATTAACCACCAATCACAGACACCTCACTATAATTAACCACCAATCACAGACACCTCACTACAATTAACCCCCAATCACAGACACCTCACTACAATTAACCGCCAATCACAGACACACATCATTACCATAAAATTAACCCCCAATCACAGGCACCTCACTACAATTAACCCCGCAATCAACAGACACCTCATTACAATTAACCACCAATCACAGACACCTCACTACAATTAACCCCCAATCACAGACACCTCATTACAATTAACCCCCAATCACAGACACCTCATTACAATTAACCCCAATCACAGACACCTCATTACAATTAACCCCAATCACAGACACCTCATTACATTAAACCACCAATCACAGACACCTCAACTATAATTAACCCCAATCACAGACACCTCACTATAATTAACCACCAATCACAGACACCTCACTACAATTAACCCCCAATCACAGACACCTCACTACAATTAACCGCCAATCACAGACACTCATTACAATTAACCCCAATCACAGACACCTCACTACAATTAACCCCAATCACAGACACCTCATTACAATTAACCACCAATCACAGACACCTCACTACAATTAACCACCAATCACAGACACCTCATTACAATTAACCACCAATCACAGACACCTCACTACAATTAACCACCAATCACAGACACCTCACTACAATTAACCCCCAATCACAGACACCTCACTACAATTAACCACCAATCACAGACACCTCATCTACAATTAACCCCCAATCACAGACACCTCATTACAATTAACCCCCAATCACAGACACCTCATTACAATTAACCCCCAATCACAGACACCTCATTACAATTAACCCCAATCACAGACACCTCATTACAATTAACCCCCAATCACAGACACCTCACTATAATTAACCACCAATCACAGACACCTCACGACAATTAACCCCAATCACAGACACCTCATTACAATTAACCACCATCACAGACACCTCATTACAATTAACCACCAATCACAGACCCTCACTATTAACCCCATCACAGACACCTCACTAATTAACCCCAATCACAGACACTCATTACAATTAACACCAATCACAGACACCTATTAATTAACCACCAATCACAGACACTCATACAATTAACCCAATACAGACACCTCACTATAATTAACCACAATCACAGACACCTCTACAATTAACCACAATCACAGACACCTCATTATAAAACCCAATCACAGAACCTCATTACAATTAACCACCAATCACAGACCTCACTTAATTAACCCCAATCACAGACACCTCCTACAATTAACACCAATCACAGACACCTCATTAAATTAACCACCAATCAAGACACCTCATATAATTAACCACCAATCACAGACACCTCACTAAATTAACCCCATCACAGACACCTCATACAATTAACCACCAATCACAGACACCTCATACAATTAACCCAATACAGACACCTCACTATAATTAACCCCAATCACAGACACCTCACTACAATTAACCCCAATCACAGACACCTCATTAAATTAACCACCAATCACAGACACTCACTAAATTAACCACAATCACAGACACCTCACTAAATTAACCACCAATCACAGACACCTCACTACAATTAACCACCAATCACAGACACTCATTAAATAACCACCAATCAGACACCTCATTACATTAACCCCAATCACAGACACCTCATTATCAATAACCACCATATCACAGACACCTCACTACAATTAACACCAATCACAGACACCTCATACAATTAACCACCAATCACAGACACCTCATACAATTAACCCATCACAGACACCTCACTACATTAACCACCAATCACAGACACCTCACTACAATTAACCCCAATCACAGACACTCATAATTAACCCCAATCACAGACACCTCATAAATTAACCCCAATCCAGACACTCACTACAATTAACCACCAATCAAGAACTCACTACAATTAACCCCATCACAGACACCTCATACAATTAACCACAATCAGAACTCATACAATTAACCCAATCACAGAACCTCTAAATAACACCAATCAGACACTCACTACAATTAACCCAATCACAGACACCTCACATAATTAACCCAATACAGACACCTCTACAATTAACCACCAATCACAGACACCTCACTATAATTAACCACCAACACAGACACCTCATACAATTAAACACCAATCACAGACACCTAATTAACCCCAAACACAGACACCTCACTAAATTAACCCCAATCACAGACACCCACTAAATTAACCCCAATCACAGACACCTCATTACAATTAACCACCAATCACAGACACCTCATACAATTAACCACCAATCACAGACACCTCATACAATTAACCCCAATCACAGACACCTCATTAATTAAAAAAAAAAAAAAAAAAAAAAAAAAAAAAAAAAAAAAAAAAAAAAAAAAAAAAAAAAAAAAAAAAAAAAAAAAAAAAAAAAAAAAAAAAAAAAAAAAAAAAAAAAAAAAAAAAAAAAAAAAAAAAAAAAAAAAAAAAAAAAAAAAAAAAAAAAAAAAAAAAAAAAAAAAAAAAAAAAAAAAAAAAAAAAAAAAAAAAAAAAAAAAAAAAAAAAAAAAAAAAAAAAAAAAAAAAAAAAAAAAAAAAAAAAAAAAAAAAAAAAAAAAAAAAAAAAAACCCCCCCCCCCCCCCCCCCCCCCCCCCCCCCCCCCCCCCCCCCCCCCCCCCCCCCCCCCCCCCCCCCCCCCCCCCCCCCCCCCCCCCCCCCCCCCCCCCCCCCCCCCCCCCCCCCCCCCCCCCCCCCCCCCCCCCCCCCCCCCCCCCCCCCCCCCCCCCCCCCCCCCCCCCCCCCCCCCCCCCCCCCCCCCCCCCCCCCCCCCCCCCCCCCCCCCCCCCCCCCCCCCCCCCCCCCCCCCCCCAAACACAGACACCTCACTATAATTAACCACCAATCACAGACACCTCACTATAATTAACCACCAATCACAGACACCTCACTACAATTAACCACCAATCACAGACACCTCATTACAATTAACCACCAATCACAGACACCTCACTACAATTAACCCCCAATCACAGACACCTCACTACAATTAACCACCAATCACAGACACCTCACTACAATTAACCACCAATCACAGACACCTCACTACAATTAACCACCAATCACAGACACCTCACTATAATTAACCCCCAATCACAGACACCTTAAAACTTTGTTTTATTTTTTATATTTGTTGATGCAGTTTTCCTCCACGAGTCTTGTAACGTCGGCAAATGTAATCTTTGGCAAATCAGAGAGAGAGAGTGTGTGTGTGTGTGTGTGTGTGTGTGTGTGTGTGTGTGTGTGTGTGTGTGTGTGTGTGTGTGTGTGTGTGTGTGTGTGTGTGTGTGTGTGTGTGTGTTAGGGGTTGAACGACTTCAGATTTTTTGAAGTCGACTATTATGACATCAAAGTCGAGTCGACGTCGA
>CM070840.1:974607-994607 GCA_036326025.1 Chrosomus eos
GTGAGGCGCAGGGGTTTATGGGAGGAGTAGTTCCTTCACTCGGAAATGAAAATATGTACACAGGCTTGTACCCTTGACTTTTTTTGGATTTTCTCTTCATTTTTTCACTCAAAATGATATGTTGTATGCTTATGAGTTCAGCCGTAGCTGGTTATCCTCAGACATGCTCTTATACTCTTTAGATACGGATTTTTCCAAATGTCAATGGGAGAAATGAATGGGAAATTTACTTCCGGCACCAAAGCTCTCTCAGGCTGCGGGCGGGACTGTGACGCTCTACTGGAATCTCACTTAAGATGGCGAAATACCCTGTGAAGTCCACTTAAGGTCGAATGGAACGCACCTACGCTAAATCAGCAACAACAACTGCGACTACTTGCTTGAGTTCATGCCTACTGAGCCTCTTTTATTTATTTATTTATTATTTAGGCCTACTTTAATGTATTTTTATTTTATTTTATTTATTTATTTATTTATATTTCGTTCTTATGCTATGATGCTTGTATTTTGTCTGATTAAGACATTTCGTATTTTGTAGGGATGGACATTTCAAGCAAAAATAATATTCGACGATCGTTGGGAATTATTTGATTATTATTCAAAAAGCGCAACTCTGCCCCTCATGCGCACCGGCGACACGGCGTTCCTCCGACACTACATCTCTCTGTACTGTACGCCTATATGTTGTAGCCATTAAAGAAAAGTTAGTTTCAAATTTATGTTTAAATAATGTTATTTTTTCCATTTCATATATGTTGATTATATGAAAAGTGAACAGCGTGAGTAAGATGCACAATATCGAGACACATCATTTTGACCACTTCATTAAGTTTTGTTTTGTATAAAGCCTTTCTTTAAAGTGAATTTCGTTTTGTATAAATTGTATCTTAATATTAATCAATGTTTCATCAACCAATTGCCTGGATTTAATAAATAAGAAGCAAATATAGCAGACAATAATCAGGACATGGAGGCGCCGACGCGATATAACTTGCATCGCACGAGAACTGGAGCTTGTCTCATAAATGAACATAAACTCAGATATCTAAGCTTGAAATGTCTACTTTTAAACAAAACAATTCAAAACAAAAAGAAGCAGAACTCTAATAATCCGTATGAAGTGTGCATTTCTCTCTATATGCACCAACACTGCGAAGGTGGAGTCAGCATCGTCACACAAAACACTAGTTTATTAATAAACAATTAAAATGTCTCCTTGCTATATTGACACATTCATAATGATTAGGCTATTTGCCGGTTCTTTGTGGCAAGCTTTATGCGTCTGCCAACTAATCGACCAGGGGCGGTTCTAGGGTGAGTGGATATCCGGGGCTTAGCCCAGAGAAATCCATGTATTACCCAGGGGGCAAAACACCTGTTTTTTAGTAAATCAGACATGGGCTGCTGTAAAAGGTTGTCATATAAAAATGAAATCTATGATGTCTGAGGATCACAACCTGGGTGGACAACCCGGTCAACAAGCTGCTGGAAACTTGTAATTAGGGTCAAAACAATGCTACTTCAAATTCTGCTCCCCGGAATCACCCAATAGTCCAGTCATTTTATGAAAAAATGTTGAACAAATTGCAACAGAAGCAAACTCAACTGATTTTGTATCCTCAATATGTCCTGAGTAAGAAACAAAAAGCTGGGTTGTC
This sequence comes from Chrosomus eos, assembly GCA_036326025.1. Taxonomy (NCBI): domain Eukaryota; kingdom Metazoa; phylum Chordata; class Actinopteri; order Cypriniformes; family Leuciscidae; genus Chrosomus; species Chrosomus eos. The sequence continues at coordinate 976,266 of CM070840.1, forward strand.
CACCCAGGTTGTGATCCTCAGACATCATAGATTTCATTTTTATGACAACCTTTTACAGCAGCCCATGTCTGCTAAACCTCCTTTGCCCCCTGGGTATATGTGATACAAGGAATAAACTTTAAATAAAATGTTTTTTTATTATTATTATTTTTTTTACAAGGTAAATCTTTCTGGCATATTAAAAATAAAAGTTATTTTAAAAGAAACATCAATCCTCCCTCATCAACGGAATTAAAGCCAAGTATAATTATAGACACATGGCTACTTATTTTGAGGAGCACTTTTCAAAAAACTTATTTTGCATTTTACACAGCACTTACAATTTGCATAAATAATCGTATGAGACTAATGTATCAAATATCAAATTTGGAATACAGAATATGAAATATTGAAAAAAAAAAATAGATTGGTAGGCCTACTTGCCACTAGATGGCGGCAAGCTACTGCCTTAATGAATGAGTCGGTTTATTCAATGATTCGTTCAAAACAGATGATTCATTTAGAAGAAAAAATACCGTAAGAAATGTTTTTTGAATGGCGGGTCAGTGAATCGTTTACAAGCAAATTCATTCAGTAAACATGATGTTTTGTTTGAAACCATTAGCGAAATATTTTGTTTACTTTTTTATTATCTTTTTTATTGAATTGTTGCGACACCTGCAGGCCATGCTAACCAAACATATAACGTTAACGCTCTAAAAATGTGTGTGTGTGTGTGTGTGTGCGTGCGTGCGTGCGTGCGTGCGCACGTGTGCGCGTGTGTTGCGCAACCATTAACTGTTGACGATCAAAATGTAAATCAGACACAATTTAAAACCGAATAAGAAATATAATACTATGATTAAAAGTTACAGATACCTGCTGAAGCTGTTGTATCTTGTTTTGGTGCTGGCTGGGGGTGTTTTACTTCCTTTTTTGATATTTCCATTTTACTATCAACAAACCGCCTGAATCCAAAATATCTAATCATTGGCTGGATCGTACAGAAGCTGAACTTCTCATCGATGGTTGGCCAGTTTACATGTCAGTCAGAAAAGCTAGCCTGCGTGGGCGGTTCTTGTCGGTTGTGATTTGTGAATGACAACGCGTATGTGGATGGACACTGTAGATGCGAGAGTCGAGAGAGATATACATTTAATTAATTCAATTCTAATAAAAATTATTTTAATGCCCATGAAAACTCAGTGATGGTGCATACAATGCATGGTAACAAAAGACATTCGGGGCTTTACAGAAAACATTCGGGGCTCCAGCCCCCTTAGCCCACCCCTAGCGCCGCCCCTGTAATCGACTATCGTGACTCATCCCTATTTTGTACCATTTATGATTTTTCATATTTTTCAATAAAGTTCTTGGTAAAAAAAAAAAGAAAGAAGCTACTGTGCCTAATATTACTGTATAATATTGTATACAGCGCGCAAGGTTTATGCGCAAGTCTTCTTCTCTGTTTCTTTTTTTTTTTTTTTATTTTTTTTTATTTATATTTGCACCTTTACAATTACATAAAAAAGACAATAATAATAATAAACAAGACATAAAATACATAAGCAAAATAAGACAATCAATTTATGTGCAGGAAGAGGCAAAAAACCAAAATGGGCTTATTTAACGCCTCCACCTATAGATATAATTACAATAAAATCAAAAAGAACATAAAAAACAAATAACATTAGACTACATAAAAGTAATAACAAACTAGTGATACATATATTCATAACACACACACAATACACACATGCACATACATGTGTACATATAAATGACAATGACAGTAATGGAAATATACTAACAAAAATATAATCATAACACAAAGGTAAGATAATTAATATATTAAAATTTTAAGACAGCAGTTAATGGGCTTTTAAATATCGTTTGTAATATTTTAATGAGGAGGAGTTTATTACTAGGTGGAAAAAGCTGTTCCACAATTTGGTACCCCTAAATCTGATAGTAAATTGACCCCTGCACGTAAGAAACTTTGGAAGATGTAAATCTAAAGATTGACGAGTTGAATAAGAGTGAACCTGTGAGTTAAATTTAAAATAAGACTTGAAGTGCTCTGGAATATTTTCATAATTAGAATATACCTTATAAATAAAAACACATATTTGAGTGATATTAATATCATAAACAGTAAGTATCTGAAGATTCTGAAATAGAGGCACAGATGAAGAATGTGACTCAGATCGGGTTGCAATCCTGACAAAACGTTTCTGAAGAACCAAAATTCTATGAAGTGTAGAAGGAAAAGTGCTTGCCCAAACTATATTACAATATGAAAGATATGGATAAATTAAACTGTAATAGAGTGTAAGACGACATAGATTCTAGTGTATCTGTGTCAGATTTACAGCGCCTCGCACTGGTCTGGCCTACATACTACATCGGTTTCAGTGGTTTCGGGTGTACGCAGATATTTCTTGCGTGTTTATGGATTTTTTTTTTAGAACGTGGGAAAAAACATTTGTGTGTGTGTGTGTGTGTGTGTTTGTGTGTGTGTGTGTGTGTGTGTGTGTGCAAACCCACAGGTGTCGTGTGTGTTTACGTCTGGGGCGGGAATATCTAATCCTAAATCTGCTGACGTGTGTCTGGATTAACTGTGTGTGTGTGTGTGTTTGGTGAGACAAGACGAGAATAAGAGGAGCTGTGATCCTGTTACTGACTGAGAGAGTCAAAACACACACACACACACACACACACACACACACACACACACACACACAACACACACACACACACACACACACACACACCTGTAATGTAAGCTCTGGCTGGTGTGTGTACTTATACTTACATCAACATAATTAGCATTAATGTAATCGGAGCTCTGCTCTCCGTCCAGAGGCTGCAGTCGCACACGCGAGTGATCGTCTGAAAACACACACACACACACACACACACACACACACACACACACACACACACACACACACACACACACACACACACACACACACACACACACACACACATTAATGCTTAATATATTAAACCAGAAGTCCATCTTTATCCCAGAGACGGTGTGATTGTTGATTTTCTGTTTATGTCTAAGTTTGTTTCGTCTCGTCAGAGAGACACTGAAGTCATGTGACACCGCTTCACACACACACGCCTCAAACACACACACACTTCACACACACACACATCCAGCGGCTCCTGGGAAAACTCTTACAGCAACGTCCGGAAACATCATCTTAATCACTATAAGCTCATTTACATAATGACCACTGACGGTGTGTGTGTGTGTGTGTGTGTGTGTGTGTGTGTGTGTGTGTGTGTGTGTGTGTGTGTGTGTGTGTGTGTGTGTGTGTGTGTGTGTGTGTGTGTGTGTGTGTGTGTGACACGTGCTCGGAGGAACTCGCGTCTCTACGTACATGCGATGATGTTCCCGTAGCGGTTCTTCATTCGGTTCTCATCTTTCTTGGCCGAGTCCCACGGCGCCGCCTGTCCTTCGAAGAAGCTCTGAAACATAATCATAATCATAATCATAATCATAAACACAACCATAATCACAGGCAGAACGAGGGCAAGCAGAGAGAACGGTCGACAGGTTAAAGGTCATCACAGCAGATCCTGATGAAGTCTGTCAGGGGAAAAGCCAACGAGAGTTTTCATGTGTCAGAATATCAGAACATAACTCGGCTCGTTTTAACACCAACTCATTTTTAAAACACACACACAACATTTTTTATGGATTCTTGTTTTGTGGTTGAAATTTAAAAACGTAATAACTCCTTCTCTCTCAATCTGACCCGACGGGAATGTGAGGAATGCTTCAGTACACACAGAAAAACATAAAAATGCTCAAAATTCAAACTAAAAATTCTAAAACTTTTTTTTAATAAAATCTACATGTGTATCTGAATGCACACACACCCTATGTAAGATATTTAAAACAGAATTAAAAGGGTTATGCATGAAATTGTGAGTTATATTGAATTTAAATAGAAAGAATGTGCTTAAATTACTATTTATTTATTATTTAATGATCAAATTTCATAATTTTAAGGTAAATAAAATAAAAAATAACAAAAAATCCCCAAACATTGCATTAAAAAAATTGAAAAAATATGATCAAAAATAAGCTTTCTCTTTTCTATAATTGTGTAGTGTTGCGCCTCGAGGGAAAGATGTGATATAAAGTGTGATGGGAGGATGAGGGTTTATGTTTATCGCATTATCCACAAAAGCTGCTTTGAGTTTATCTTCCACTAAACACGAGACTTCAGAACACACAGATCCGAGCGGACGTCTGCTCCTCCTGAACCCAAGCTCATGAAACATTAATGAAGCCAGAGCAATTACACATGATTATGAAGATACACTTCAGCGCTGGCTTCTGAAGGCCAGAAGAACACACTGCATTATTTCCACTGTTCACAGACAGATGATGCGAGTGTGTGTGATTGAACACAACGATGACACGCTTTTCATCATCCGTTGTGCTTTAATGATGTTGATATTCACACACACACACACACACACACACACACACACACACTAGAGCAAACTGAGTTGAGATCATAAATAAAGCGTACGGCACACACACACACACACACACACACACACACACACACACACACACACACACACACACAAACACAAACACACACACATACACACTAGAGCAAACTGAGATCATAACTAAAGCGTACGGCACACACACACACACACACACACACACACACACACACACACACACACACACACACACACTAGAGCAAACTGAGATCATAACTAAAGCGTACGGCACACACACACACACACACACACACACACACACACACACACACACCACACACACAACACCAACACACACACATCACACTAGAGCAAATGAAGATCATAACTAAAGCGTACGGCCAACACACAACACACACCATACACACCACAGACAAACATGATGAACACAACTACACAGCCATCACGGCAACACACACACACACACACAACACACACACACACACACACACACACACACACACACACACACACACTAGAGCAAACTGAGTTGAGATCATAAATAAAGCGTACGGCACACACACACACACACACACACACACACACCACACACACACCACCCCACACACACACACAACACTAGAGCAAACTGAGATCATAACTAAAGCGTACGGCACACACACACACACACACACACACACACACACACACACCCACCAAACCACACAACAATAGAGCAAACTGAGATCATAACTAAAGCGTACGGCACACACACACACACCACACACACACACACACACACACACACACTAGAGCAAACTGAGATCATAACTAAAGCGTACGGCACACACACACACACACACACACCCCACACACACACACACTAGAGCAAACTGAGATCATAACTAAAGCGTACGCACACACACACACACACACACACACACACACACACACACAACAACACACACACACACACACACACACACACACACACACACACACACACACACACACACACACACACACACACACACACACACACAAGCGTACGGTTTATCATGATTCTGTAATCTGATGATCCTTTACTAGACTTACAGGAACACTAGAAAATTAAAAAACAGCACAAACTTGATTTAAAAAAATATTTAAATTAAATATTTATAATAAAATATCTCATCCTGAATAGTTTGTGGTGGAAAGGATTTTTAATGTTTTAATGTTCTCTTCTGCTCACCAAGGCAAAAATACAGTAATTTATTTTTTAAATCTAATGTAAATCATCTGTTTTCTATGTGAATATATAGTAAAGTGTAATTTATTCCTGTGATCAAAGCTGAATTTATCATCATTACTCCAGTCTTCAGTGTCACGTGATCCTTCAGAAATCAGGATAATATGATGATTTGATGCTCAAGAAACATTTATGATTATTATCAATGTTGTGGAAACAGTTTTTCTGGATTTTTCAATGAATAGAAAGTTTTGTTTTGTTTGCTTTTGTGCATCAAAACATTAAAAACGCAGTAATGCATGTTGACGTCTGTGTGATGCTTTATTCTCCCCGTCTCTCTCTCACACACACACACACACACACACACACACACACACACACACCGTAAGTGACAGTGTGTGGAAGCGAGCGAGCGACTGACAAGCACCTTCAGATAATGAGATGCGGGAGTCCGAGAATAATGACAGGAGACGGGCGTCAGCGTGAAAACACACATTTAAATATTCACACGCCTCGAGAGCGTTTACAAAGCCAAGGCGCGTTATAAACTGTCAGACAAACACTGACGGCGCTTCCGTGAGGATGTGTGGATGCACAAACACAACACACACAAAAACACACAACAACTTAAAGAGTTGCTGGAGCCGAACTGCAGAATAATGATTCTCAGACTGTGCGTGATGGAAACATAATCTTTTGAAATATAGAAATGTGGTGCTGAATAAATAAGCTTCATGGGTCGAGATGGTGCAATGGCTGATGGGAAGCTCCAGGCGGTTTCTGTCCCTCGAGGACACTCGCTGTGATTGGCTGAGCCTCCAAACCACAGCCAATCAGAAGCAAGCCTGGAACCATGAGCTCAAACTATGAACATCAGATCTGGATTCCTTCAGAATCAAACTCTGTAACGTTAACCTTTAAAGGAGAAATCAAATCAACAGTTCAAATAATGGCCATTCACACTGAAAGATGTCAAAACAAGCATGAATAAAACAAGCATCAAGCCAGATTTAATAATGCATGTTGTTCTGGGACGCGGGTGTCGATTCCCAGCTTCTCTTTATTGTTCTGCATCATTACTGCGGAACGAGAGCGACGACACCAAACCTTCCACCGTGTGTAGAAGAGAAGCTTCTGGTGTGATATTAACTCACATTATGATTCAGACGCTGGATTCTGACCCTAGAAACCTCTTCGTTAAGCTCCGCCCCCCTTGGTTACAGTCGCTAACTCTAAATATGTGACCCTGGACCACAAAACCAGTCATAACGGTCATAACTCATAAGCTATAATAAATAAGCTTTCCATTGATGTATGGCTTGTTAGGATAGGACAAAACAGTGTATTATTGGCTATTGCCACAACTATACCCGTGTGACTCGAGACTGGTTTTGCGGGCCTCATATTATTCTTTCATGGTCTGGAAATGAGTTATGACAGCGCTTCTGTAGAGCTGCTCTGAAGCCGTTTCATAATTGATGAACTTTGTAACACTGACACTGTTATTGACACTTCAGAGACGCTTATTAATCTGTCATTTTATAACTCAATGAATTTTGCATCACTGTTATTCTCTGTGAAGCTCTGTAGAAATAAACCAGACTCGACTTGTTGCTCTTTAAAGAAATAGTTCAATTATGCATTGGCTTGATTCAAACTTCTTACATTCAAAATAAGAGCCAAGATTTATTAAAAGATGGAAAAATCCTTCTATCTGTGTAACTCTGCAACAATATTTCCACATATGTTTTCATAGTATTTCATGCATTTTGCATTTAAAAAAGAAGAAAATCACAGAGCGGATGGCAATAGATTCAAGTGTTTTCAATAAAAAAATAAATAAACATAAAAAGCTGCTAAGCTAGGATTGGTCAATGAGTGTTTAAAGGCGGGGCTTAGCGAAGGGCCACTTTCATATCAGCAACTAACAAGCAACTAAAACATCTTACATATTTCCAAGAAGAGCTGCTTACCTCGTTTATCTTTTCCAAAGTTAATGTATGGAATAACAAGAAGCATGTGTCGGAGGGAAAGATAAGGGAATATTTTAGTGCTGGTCATCTCAATCACTGTGCGACTTCAACATGGAGGATAAACACACAGTTACGACGAGATGGAGTGAGTGCTGAACTCAACATCTACCTCAACTCTTAAAACAATCTTTATCTATAATGAACGAGCCCTCGGGGGGGCTCCCAACCCAACCCAAACCCAACAGCGACGGCCTGAAATATTTACTTCATTGAGATGTGAGGGATCAAGCTGTGAGTGAGAGGATGGCACACACACACACACACACACACACACACACACACACACACACACACACACACACACACACACACACACACACACACACACAGAGCCGTGGAGCGTGTGTGTGTGTGTGTGTTTGTGTGTTGGTGTGTGTGTGTGTGTGTGTGTGTGTGTGTGTGTGTGTGTGTGTGTGTGTGTGTGTGTGTGTGGTGTGTGTGTGTGTGTGTGTGTGTGTGTGTGTGTGTGTGGTGTGTGTGTTGTGTGTGTGTGTGATGTGCTCGACAGGACAGAACCAACACTGGAGCGGGTCACGGTGATCACGGTGCAAAACATCTCTTCCTCACGATCTTCTTACTCGTTTTCCAGCACTAACATATAAACATTCCTAAATCAAGATTCATTTACTGGAGAAGAAGCAAAATGACTGAAGATATTACTAAAAAAATTTATCAAAATGAAGTGAGTTTGAGCTTAAAAGAAGAACTAATATCTGTCAGTGGAGTCTGAAAAATAATCTCGTTTTCCCTTTGAATTAAGTTGATTTTTCTGACTCCACTGAGAGATATTTGTTCTTCTTTTAAGCACAAACTCACTTTATTTTGATACATTTTTCAGTAAACAAGACTTATCTAAAGTCATTTAGCGTCTCCAGTAAATTAATCTTGATTTAAGAATGTTTTGATGTTTGTGATGGAAAACAAGACAGAAACACTGAGGAAGAACGTACATTTTTTGCTGTGAAAATTAAAAGAATAGTGGAATCATTTACTCATTCTCATGTCGTTTCAAACCTGTATGACTTTTTTCCCCAATTAAACACAAAATGAAAATCAAGCTACAATAAAAAAGGACCAAAAAAAGTGCCATAAAATCCACTTTTGTTGTATGCAAAACAGAAGCTTGTACATTCTGCTAAACATCTCCTTTTGTGTTTCCCAGAAGAAATAAAGTCAGGTTTGGAATGACATTGTTTTAAAGTGCCCTATTGTGTTATTCTAAAGGCTCCTACTGTAGTCTGTGAGTCTCCTACACCAGATTGACATTCACACAAGCTCAGAAACACATGAATGTCCTCATAATCTCCACTGCAGCTTCAGCTCTTTTCTCTCAGTGTCTCTCTAAGCCCCGCCTCTCTGAGAGCTGCTCTGCTGTGATTGGTCATTATCATATCTGAATCTCAGTGATGCGAACAGTAACGATGGCGTGTGTTTTACCTTATCAATCTCAGAAAACAGCGTCTTCTCCACACGAACAACACGAACCAAACTCTCCCAGTCTCAGATACACTAGTGTTAGAGGGCGGAGCTACGAGACGCTGCTCAGCCAATCAGGGCCAGAGGAGGGCATTATGCTAATTAGTTACATTGTAACAGGAAGTGAGACTTGAATTACTGACGACTCGTTTCAGTTCAGAATCACTTTCTTTCTTTTAGTAAACAATAACTTTATTTATCTGCACTTTGAGCTTTAAAACTTTGCAGACCTTTTACACTCGAAAATGCATAATAGGGGCACTTTAAATGTGACTAAATGATTTTTCAGGATGAATTATTCATAATACGCAAACAGCATGCAGTGATGCACAAACATGTGACAAAACAAATGATAGTAGGAGAATACACTGCAACAAATGCTTTATTTACTTAGTATTTTTGACTTGTTTCCAGTCCAAATATCTAAAAAATCTTAAATCATGAACTTAGCATTTACTAAAAAACTAAAATCTTGTTTTCTGATAAAAATACATAAAATTAAGTGTTAATTCTTATAGAAAACAAGATTATTTTAGCTTGTTTTAAGCAAAAAATTGTTTTATTTATTTATCAGGAAACAAGACAGAATTTCATTTTACTCATCTAGTAAATCCTACTAGATTTAAGAATTTTTAAGGTATTTGGACTGGAAACGTGACAACATTCCTAAGTAAGAAAAGCCCTTTGTGCCGTGCAGACTCACCTCGTACTCCTCCTTGAAGCCGTAGCCCTCGGCACACTTCATCTGTGTGATGTGTTGCAGGAGATCGGCCACACGGATGGCGGGGTGAAGCTGTCCGGTCTGATACGGGACGTCCAGCGCCTCACGCTTCTTATAGGAGTGTGTGTGTGACTGAACCAGGCTGCTGGTCTCGCTGGTCATCGTCTGGCTCTCATCTAAAACAAAACCACAAAAACGGTCAGCAAACATGGACAAACGAAAGTTCACGGCTGCTAAACGACGACTACATGAAGAGATGAGCACAACAACAACAACAACAACAACAACTCTAATCCGACATGTGCATAAACAGAACGCGCACCTCAAATATACACATCAAAACAAAGCCGTCTGTTCTCATAAACTAGCTTGCTAGAGATCGCACGAATGGTGGAATGGTGTCCGAATGAAGGGTTACGGTGATGTGTGGATGTGGACCTTCACAGCAGGGTTGGGAACCAGAACCAAAACCAGAACCAAAAGCAAAAGAAGCACATGTGCACAGCAAAACATGCTTTACTTACTGTTTTTGTCTTGTTTCCCATCCAAATATCTAAAAAGCAGGAATCATTTACTAGATGAGTAAAATGCATAAGATAGTATGTGTTGTTATCTAAATAAAGTTTTGCTTAAAACAAGATAAATAACACCATTGGCAGATCATTTAGCTTATTTTAAGGAAAAAATAATTTTGATTTTACTCATCTAGTAAATGTATCCTGATTTTTAGATATTTCAACTGGAAACAAGACAAAAATACTGAGTAAGAAAAGCATGTTTTGCTGTGTGAGGATGCAGGTGAGTGGAGGGGGTTTCACACACGGTGTGTGTATGAGGAGGCCATGCTAGCTAATGTCTGCACAGGTGGACTGGGAGGGCGTGCGACACCAGGCCATGCCGAGAGAGAGAGAGAGAGAGAGAGAGAGAGAGAGAGGGGGAGAGGAGAGAGAGGGGGGGGGGGGGGGAGAGAGAGAGGGAGGAGAGAGGGAGAGAGAGGAGGAGAGAGAGAGAGGAGAGAGAGAGAGGAGAGAGAGAGAGAGAGAGAGAGAGAGAGAGAGAGAGACACGGTTTGAGGGGGAGCGGATCCCACTGACAGTAAACCCCCAAAAAACACAGGGCCGATTGGCAACTTACCATTAATGGGCACTTTTTAAGAGGATACATAACAGGTTAAATGTGAAGAAAGAAAACAGGAAGAGAGAGGAAAAAGGGTGTAAGCAACAAGATAGTTTGAAGCAAGAGCAGCTACACATGTAGACTATCTGAGGTTCTGACTATTTCTCATCAACTAACGTACGTCTGAACCGTCCGCATGAAAGAATGAGACGAGGCCGGACCGGAAGTAAAAATCCCATTCTAGGCAAAACTCTCTGGAGAACTAGTCGAGGTCGAGGTTAGGGTTTCTGGAGAACTAGTCGAGGTTATGGTTTCTGGAGAACTGGTCGAGGTTAGGGTTTCTGGAGAATTAGTCGAGGTTATGGTTTCTGGAGAACTAGTCGAGGTCGAGGTTAGGGTTTCTGGAGAACTGCTCGAGGTTAGGGTTTCTGGAGAACTGGTCGAGGTTAGGGTTTCTGGAGAACTGGTTGAGGTTAGGGTTTCTGGAGAATTAGTCGAGGTTAGGGTTTCTGGAGAACTGGTCGAGGTTAGGGTTTCTGGAGAATTGGTCGAGGTTAGGGTTTCTGGACAACTGGTCGAGGTTAGGGTTTCTGGAGAACTAGTCGAGGTTAGGTTTTCTGGAGAACTAGTCGAGGTTAGGGTTTCTGAAGAACTAGTCGAGGTTAGGGTCTCTGGAGAACTGGTCGAGTTTAGGGTTTCTGGAGAACTAGTCGAGGTGTCAGTAGGGTTTCTAGAGAACTAGTCGAGGTTAGGGTTCTCTGGAGAACTAGTCGAGTAGGTTTGAAAGGGTTTTTCTGGAGAACTGGTCGAGGTTAGGGTTTCTAGAGAACTGGTCGAGGTTGGGTTTTCTGGAGGAGAATGGTCGAGGTTAGGGTTTCTGGAGAACTAGTCGAGGTTAGGGTTTCTGGAGAACTAGTTGAGGTTAGGGTTTCTAGAGAACTAGTCGAGGTTAGGTTCTCTGGAGAACTAGTCGAGGTTAGGGTTTCTGGAGAATGGTCGAGGTTAGGGTTTCTGGAGAACTAGTCGAGGTTAGGGTCTCTGGAGAACTGTCGAGGTTAGGGTCTCTGGAGAACTAGTCGAGGTTAGGGTTTCTGGAGAATCTAGTCGAGGTTAGGGTTTCTGGAGAACTGGTCGAGGTTAGGGTTTCTGGAGAACTGGTAGAGGTTAGGGTTTCTGGAGAACTGGGCGAGGTTAGGGTTTCTGGAGAACTAGTCGAGGTTTGGTTTCTGGAGAACTATCAGGTCGAGGTTAGGGTTTCTGGAGAACTAGTCGAGGTTAGGGTTTCTGGAGAACTAGTCGAGGTCGAGGTTAGGGTTTTCTGGAGAACTTATCGAGGTTAGGGTTTCTGGAGAACTAGTCGAGGTCGGAGTTAGGGTTTCTGGAGAACTGGTCGAGGTTAGGGTTTCTGGAGAACTGGTCCAGGTTAGGGTTTCTGGAGAACTAGTCGAGGTTATGGTTTCTGAGAGAACTAGTCGAGGTTAGGTCTCTGGAGAACTGGTCGAGGTTAGGGTTTCTGGAGAACTAGTCGAGGTTAGGTTTTCTGGAGAACTAGTCGAGGTTAGGGTTCTGAAGAACTAGTCGAGGTTAGGGTCTCTGGAGAACTGGTCGAGTTAGGGTTTCTGAGAAACTAGTCGAGGGTAGGGTTTCTAGAGAACTAGTCGAGGTTAGGGTCTCTGGAGAACTAGTCGAGGTTAGGGTTTCTGGAGAACTGTCGAGGTTAGGGTTTCTGAGAACTGGTCGAGTGTTAGGGTCTTCTGGAGAACTGGTCGAGGTTAGGGTCTCTGGAGAACTAGTCGAGGTTAGGGTTCTCTGGAGAACTAGTCGAGGTTAGGGTTTCTGGAGATCTAGTCGAGGTTAGGGTTTCTGGAGAATCTAGTCGAGTTTAGGGTTTCTGGAGAACTGGTCGAGGTTAGGGTTTCTGGAGAACTAGTCGAGGTTATGGTTTCTGGAGAATATCAGGTCGAGGTTAGGGTTTCTGGAGAACTAGTCGAGGTTAGGGTTTCTGGAGAACTAGTCGAGGTTATGGTTTCTGGAGAACTGGTCGAGGTTAGTGTTTCTGGAGAACTAGTCGAGGTTAGGGTCTCTGGAGAACTGGTCGAGGTTAGGGTCTCTGGAGAACTAGTCGAGGTTAGGGTCTCTGGAGAACTAGTCAGAGGTTAGGGTTTCTGGAGATACTAGTCGAGGTTAGGGTTTCTGGAGATCTAGTCGAGTTAGGGTTTCTGGAGAACTGGTCGAGGTTAGGGTTTCTGGAGAACTAGTCGAGGTTATGGTTTTCTGGAGAACTAGGTCGAGGTCGAGTTAGGGTTTTCTGGAGAACTAGTCGAGGTTAGGGTTTCTGGAGAACTAGTCGAGGTCGAGGTTAGGGTTTCTGGAGAACTAATCGAGGTTAGGGTTTCTGGAGAACTAGTCGAGGTCGTGGTTAGGGTTTCTGGAGAACTGGTCGAGGTTAGGGTTTCTGGAGAATGGTCGAGGTTAGGGTTTCTGGACAACTGGTCGAGGTTAGGGTTTCTGGAGAACTAGTCGAGGTTATTGTTTCTGGAGAACTAGTCGAGGTTAGGGTTTCTGGAGAACTGGTCGAGGTTAGGGTTTCTGGAGAACTGGTCGAGGTTAGGGTTTCTGGAGAACTAGTCGAGGTTATGGTTTCTGGAGAACTAGTCAAGGTCGAGGTTAGGGTTTCTGGAGAACTAGTCGAGGTTAGGGTTTCTGGAGAACTAGTCGAGGTCGAGGTTAGGGTTTTGGAGAACTAATTGAGGTTAGGGTTTCTGGAATAGAACTAGTCGAGGTCGAGGTTAGGGTTTCTGGAGAACTGGTCGAGGTTAGGGTTTCTGGAGAACTGGTTAGGTTAGGGTTTCTGGAGAACTAGTCGAAGTTATGGTTTCTGGAGAACTAGTCGAGGTTATGGTCTCTGGAGAACTGGTCGAGGTTAGGGTTTCTGGAGAACTAGTCGAGGTTAGGTTTTCTGGAGAACTAGTCGAGGTTAGGGTTTCTGAAGAACTAGTCGAGGTTAGGGTCTCTGGAGAACTGGTCGAGTTTAGGGTTTCTGGAGAACTAGTCGAGGGTAGGGTTTCTAGAGAACTAGTCGAGGTTAGGGTCTCTGGAGAACTAGTCGAGGTTAGGGTTTCTGGAGAACTGGTCGAGGTTAGTGTTTCTAGAGAACTGGTCGAGGTTGGGGTTTCTGGAGAACTGGTCGAGGTTAGGGTTTCTGGAGAACTAGTCGAGGTTAGGGTCTCTGGAGAACTGGTCGAGGTTAGGGTCTCTGGAGAACTAGTCGAGGTTAGGGTCTCTGGAGAAACTAGTCGAGGTTAGGGTTTCTGGAGATCTAGTCGAGGTTAGGGTTTCTGGAGATCTAGTCGAGGTTAGGGTTTCTGGAGAACTGGTCGAGGTTAGGGTTTCTGGAGAACTAGTCGAGGTTATGGTTTCTGGAGAACTAGTCGAGGTCGAGGTTAGGGTTTCTGGAGAACTAGTCGAGGTTAGGGTTTCTGGAGAACTAGTCGAGGTCGAGGTTAGGGTTTCTGGAGAAACTAATCGAGGTTAGGGTTTCTGGAGAACTAGTCGAGGTCGTGGTTAGGGTTTCTGGAGAACTGGTCGAGGTTAGGGTTTCTGGAGAATTGGTCGAGGTTAGGGTTTCTGGACAACTGGTCGAGGTTAGGGTTTCTGGAGAAACTAGTCGAGGTTATGTTTCTGGAGAACTAGTCGAGGTTAGGGTTTCTGGAGAAACTGGTCGAGGTTAGGGTTTCTGGAGAACTGGTCGAGGTTAGGGTTTTCTGGAGAACTAGTCGAGGTTAGGTTTCTGGAGAACTAGTCAAGGTCGAGGTTAGGGTTTCGGAGAACTAGTCGAGTTAGGGTTTCTGGAGAACTAGTCGAGGTCGAGGTGTAGGGTTTCTAGAGAACTATGAGGTTAGGGTTTCTTGGAGAATACTTAGTCTAGAGGTCGAGGTTAGGGTTTCTGAGAGAACTGGTCGAGGTTAGGGTTTCTGGAGAACTGGTCAGGTTAGGGTTTCTGGAGAACTAGTCGAGTTAGGTTTCTGGAGAACTGTCGAGGTTATGGTCTCTGGAGAACTGGTCGAGGTTAGGGTTTCTGGAGAACTAGTCGAGGTTAGGTTTTCTGGAGAACTAGTCGAGGTTAGGGTTTCTGAAGACTAGTCGAGGTTAGGGTCTCTGGAGAACTGGTCGAGTTTAGGGTTTCTGGAGAACTAGTCGAGGGTTAGGGTTTCTAGAGAACTAGTCGAGGTTAGGGTTTCTGGAGAACTAGTCGAGGTTAGGGTTTCTGGAGAACTGGTCGAGGTTAGTTAGTTTCTAGAGAACTGATCGAGGTTGGGTTTCTGGAGAACTGGTCGAGGGTTAGGGTTTCTGGAGAACTAGTCGAGGTTAGGGTCTCTGGAGAACTGGTCGAGGTTAGGGTTCTGGAAACTAGTCGAGGTTAGGGTTCTGGAGAACTAGTCGAGGTTAGGGTTTCTGGAGATCTAGTCGAGGTTAGGGTTTCTGGAGATCTAGTCGAGGTTAGGGTTTCTGGAGAACTTGGTCGAGGTTAGGGTTTCTGGAGAACTAGTCGAGGTTAGGGTTTCTGGAGAACTAGTCGGTAGGTTCGGGGGTGTATGGGTTTCTGGAGAACTAGTCGAGGTTAGGGTTTCTGGAGAACTAGTCGAGGTCGAGGTTAGGGTTTCTGGAGAACTAATCGAGGTTAGGGTTTCTGGAGAACTAGTGAGGTCGGGTTAGGGTTTCTGGAGAACTGGTCGAGGTTAGGGTTTTTTGGAGAATGGTCGAGGTTAGGGTTTCTGGAGCAACTGGTCGAGGTGTTAGGGTTTCTGGAGAACTAGTCGAGGTTATGGTTTCTGGAGAACTAGTCGAGGTTATGGTTTCTGGAGAACTGGTCGAGGTTAGGTTTCTGGAGAACTAGTCAGAGGTTTCGATGGTTAGGGTTTCTGGAGAACTAATCGAGGTTGGGTGTTCTGGAGAACTATCGAGGTTGGGGTTTCTGGAGAACTAGTCGAGGTTAGGGTTTCTGGAGAAACTGGTCGAGGTTAGGGTCTCTGGAGAACTAGTCGAGGTTAGGGTCTCTGGAGAACTAGTCGAGGTTAGGGTTTCTGGAGAACTAGGTCGAGGTTAGGGTTTCTGGAGAACTAGTCGAGGTTAGGGTTTCTGGAGAACTAGTCGAGGTTAGGTTTCTGGAGAACTGGTCGAGGTTAGGGTTTCTGGAGAACTAGTCGAGGTTAGGTTTCTGGAGAACTAGTCGATAGGTCGAGGGTTAGGGTTTCTGAGAACTAGTCGAGGTTAGGGTTTCTGAGAACTAGTCGAGGTTTTAGTGGTTTCTGGAGAACTGTCGAGGTTAGTGTTTCTAGAGAAACTAGTCGAGGTTAGGTCTCTGGAAACTGGTCGAGGTTAGGTTCTGGAGAACTAGGTCGAGGTTAGTGGTCTCTAGAGAAACTAGTCGAGGTTAGGGTTTCTGGAGATCTAGTCGAGGTTAGGGTTTCTGGAGATCTAGTCGAGGTTTAGGGTTCTCTGGAGAACTGGTCGAGGTTAGGGTTCTCTGGGAACTAGTCGAGGTTATGGTCTTCTGGAGAAACTAGTCGTCGGTTGGTTTCGGAGATAGTCAGGGGGTTTCTGGAGAATCTAGTCGAGGTTAGGTTTCTGGAGAATATCGGTCGAGGTTTTAGGGTTTCTGGAGAACTAAGTCGAGGTTAGGTTTTCTGGAGAAACTAGTCGAGGTTCGGTGGTTAGGGTTTCTGAGGAGAACTGATGCGAGGTTAGGGTTTCTGGAGAACTTCAGGTCGAGGTTA
The DNA here is from genome assembly GCA_036326025.1 of Chrosomus eos. Classification (NCBI taxonomy): domain Eukaryota; kingdom Metazoa; phylum Chordata; class Actinopteri; order Cypriniformes; family Leuciscidae; genus Chrosomus; species Chrosomus eos. Next base: position 993,081 of record CM070840.1, read on the forward strand.
GGGTTTCTGGACGAACTAGTCGAGGTTAGGGTTTCTGGAGAACTAGTCGGGTTAGGGTTTCTGGAGAACTAGTCGAGGTTAGGGTTTCTGGAGAACTGGTCGAGGTTAGGGTTTCTGGAAACTGGTCGAGGTTAGGGTTTCTGGAGAAACTAGTCGAGGTTATGGTTTCTGGAGAACTAGTCAGGGGTTAGGGTTTCTGGAGAACTAGTCGAGGTTAGGGTTTCTGGAGAACTAGTCGAGGTCGAGGTTAGGGTTTTCTGGAGAACTAGTCGAGGTTAGGGTTTCTGGAGAACTAGTCAGGTAGGTCGAGGTGTTAGGGTTTCTGGAGAACTAGGTCGAGGTTAGGGTTTCTGGAGAACTGTCAGGTTAGGGTTTCTGGAGAACTAGTCGAGGTTTGGTTTCTGGAGAACTAGTCGAGGTTATGGTTTCTGGAGAACTGGTCGAGGTTGGGTTTCTGGAGAACTAGTCGAGGTTAGGGTTTTCTGGAGAACTAGTCGAGGTTAGGGTTTCTGAGAACTAGGTCGAGGTTAGGGTCTCTGGAGAACTGTCGAGGTTTAGGGTTTCTGGAGAACTAGTCGAGGTTAGGGTTTCTGGAGAACTAGTCGAGGTTAGGGTTTCTGGAGAACTAGTCGAGGTTAGGGTTTCTGGAGAACTGGTCGAGGTTAGTGTTTCTGAGAACTGGTCGAGGTTATGGTTTCTGGAGAACTAGGTCGAGGTTAGGGTTTCTGGAGAACTAGTCGAGGTTAGGGTTTCTGGAAACTGGTCGAGGTTAGGGTTCTGGAGAACTAAGTCGAGGTTAGGGTTTCTGGAGAAACTAGTCGAGGTTAGGGTTTCTGGAGAACTAGTCGAGGTTAGGGTTTCTGGAGATCTAGTCGAGGTTAGGGTTTCTGGAGAAACTGGTCGAGGTTAGGGTTTCTGGAGAACTAGTCGAGGTTATGGTTTCTGGAGAACTAGTCGAGGTTAGGGTTTCTGGAGAACTAGTCGAGGTTAGGGTTTCTGGAGAACTAGTCGAGGTCGAGGTTAGGGTTTCTGGAGAACTAATCGAGGTTAGGGTTTCTGGAGAACTAGTCGAGGTTGTAGGGTTTCTGGAGAACTAGTCGAGGTTAGGGTTTCTGGAGAATGTCGAGGTTAGGGTTTCTGGACAACTGTCGAGGTTAGGGGTTTCTGGAGAACTAGTCGAGGTTATGGTTTCTGGAAACTAGTCGAGGTTATGGTTTCTGGAGAACTGGTCGAGGTTAGGTTTCTGGAGAACTAGTCGAGGTAGGTTAGGGTTTCTGGAGAACTATCGAGGTTAGGGTTTCTGGAGAACTAGTCGAGGTTGGGTTTCTGGAGAACTAGTCAAAGGGTTTGGGTTTCTGGAGAACTAGTCGAGGTTAGGGTTTCTGGAGAACTAGTCGAGGTTAGGTTTCCTGAGAACTCGAGTCGAGGTTAGGGTTCTGGAGAACTAGTTCGGTCGAGGTTTGGGTTTCTGGAGAACTAGTCGAGGTTAGGTTTCTGGAGAACTAGTCGAGGTTAGTTTCTGGAGAA
>CM070840.1:999607-1002107 GCA_036326025.1 Chrosomus eos
GAATAAATATCTGCCAACGGGGTCAGAAATAATCATCTTCAGTCACTGTGCTTCTTCTCTGGTAATTGTATCTTGATTTACGAATGTTTAGATGTTTGTTCTGGACAGCGAGACAGAAACACTGAGGAAGACGCTCATGTGATCAGTGTGTTCTCATCGTCCTCGTGTGTGAAAGAGAGGAGGTTTCTCACCTAAGATGGCGGTCGGCACAAACGGGTCTGTTCCCCGGCCCAGAGTTTGCAGAGAAGAGAGAAGAGATCCAGCGAGAGTTAGTTCTGCATTAGTGAAGCTTAAACAGAGACAGAACTCATGCAAACACTCAGATTAAATATTATATACAGACTCATCCAGTGTGCAGGACACAGTTAAACTGATTACATGTTAATAGTTCACTTCCTTGCCTATAATGTTTACACTGCCATTCAAAAGTTTGGGGTTGGTATCAAAAATACAGTTAAAATGTCAAAAATTATTTCAATGTAAATCAGCTGAAAAATTTTAAGTGTAATTTATTCCTGTGATCAAAGCTGAATTTATCATCATTACTCCAGTCTTCAGTGTCACATGATCCTTCAGAAATCACTATAATATGATGATCTGATGCTCAAGAAACATTTATGATTATTATCAGTGTTGAAAACAGTCGTGCTGCATAACATTAAATGCTGTGTCTTTTATAATGTAACAATTATTAATATGTGACCCTGGACAACAAACCAGTCACATGGGTAGATTTTTTTAGATTAAGATTTAAACCATTTGAAAGCTGCACAATTAAGCTTTCCATTGATGTATGGATTGTTATGATAGGACAATATTTGGCCGAGATACAACTATTTGAAAATCTGGAATCTGAGGGTGAAAACAAATCCAAACATTGAGAAAATCTCCTTTAAAGTTGTGCGTTTATGTTCATGATTATGCAGCATTCACTCACAAAAATATATATTTTATACATTTACGGTAGGAAATTTACAAAATATCTTCATGGAACATGATCTTTACTTAATATCCTAATGATTTTTGGCATAAAAGAAAAATCGATAATTTTGACCCATACAATGTATTGTTGGCTATTCCCACATATATACCCGTGCGACTCGAGACTGGGTTAGTGATCCAGGGTCACATATAATAAATGTTCTACTGTCACTTTTATCAATTTAATGCATGACCCCAAGCTTTTCTTTTATTGTCATTCCATACACATTTTCACATGAAGGAATGAAACTAAGGTCTCGGTCAAAACACGAGATAAAAACATTAACCAATAAAACATTAGAAACTAGGGTGTGTGTCTAAGCTTTGTCAATAAATAGCAATAAAAAAAATTCAACTAGAAAAGACAAATCAAGAATAAAAACAGTGCAATAATTAGTTATAAATAAGGATATACATAGTCAAATATTATTGCACATAAAATGGGTAAATAATACTGTTATAAAAAATAAAAATAAAAAAAACTTTTGATATGCCGAAAGTGATTTTATTATCTGTACGCTGTGTGACATTAGATGAGCTCAACGCCAGAAGAACACACACGTGATGTGATGCAGAAGCGGTTTCAGACACACACACACACACACACACACACACACACACACACACACACACACACACACACACACACACACACACACACACACAACACACACACACGCACACGCACACGCACACGCACACACACACACACACACACACACACACACACACGCACACACACACACACACACGCACACACACACACACGCACACACACACGCTTTACCTGGATAGTAGGAGTTGGGCACGGACGTGCTCAGTGTGTTAGTCTTCACGGTGAACGAGGACGGCGACGACACAGCTTTCACAGTAAACAAGCAGGCAAGAAGTCATAAGCAGATCTGAGTTCACTGACACTCACAGTATCATAGACAGTCAAACCAAACATTAATCAGACACCAACTGGTTGAGCTAAACTGGTATTATTTAATAGTGTAGTTAAATTTAACAGCGGACAGATATTCAACATAATTCATGTGTGAGAGTCTAACAGAAGGTTCTGCTCATATTTTATTAACATTTTCTAAACTATAGCGAATAAACTGTGATAAAGTGAGAAATGTTGAAGGAGTCTGAATAATGTTGGTTTGACTGTATATTTACATTTACTAAAATGAGTGTTGTGGTTATTTTGAGCTTAAGGAAAGTGTTATGGAAAGTGTGTGTAAATGCAGTATCATGGATACACAACCCAGTTCTGATCCACACACACACACTTGTGTTCACCGCTCACGTCCACTCTGGCAGTGTGTGTGAATGATAAAGCGTTTCTCTGGGTGTGTGTGTGTGTGTGTGTGACGAGTGTGTGACAGCAGTGACCCGTCTGTCACTCACACACACCGCAGGATAAGGTCACGCGCGAGCATAAGAGCCGTGTTGATTTATTTATCGCTGTTTGTGGCCACTTCACAGAGAGACACGCCAGTCACGCTGAGCGACGCTCCTGAAATATTCAATA
>CM070840.1:1007107-1014607 GCA_036326025.1 Chrosomus eos
CTTAAATATATACATGCATGTGTGTATATTTATTATTCAAAATAATTATACACAGTACACACACATATACTATGCATATATTTTGGATGTGATTAATCATTGCCCAGCACTATTTTATTTTCTAATAAAGATATTTGATTTTTTCCTATATATCCACCAGAACAAGCCGTTTCCTGCAGAAATGCGTATGGAGAACTGATCAACAGCTGCAGCGAAAGCGTTCGCTCGACTCTCCTGATGCTGATGCTGATGCCACAAGAAGTGCTTGATTGAGATCCCAGCAGAATGTGTGTGTTGTGTTATATTTCCCAGTGTGCCGTTACATCACACACACACACACCCCGTTACATCAGCGCACAGACGCTGAGCTCTGCAGAATCTGCTCTGCTCCAGGAATAACTGAGACCTTTAATGATCTCCTGAATACAGCTCAATCTCATCACTCCTTCAGTTTCTCAGCGCAATCAAACGCAGCCGCCACAATAAAGTACTTGTGCTATTCTATTTAAATATACCAAAGGTTTCTGTTTACAACGTGTTTTTGTAGCGTTGAGTGTTATAAGCAATCAAAGTTAAACGCATGAACACAAGCACCAATCAGAGGCGTTCAAAATCTATCACTGCGTCACAGAAACGTCCTAACCCTGAACGAGTCCGCGTTCCTGAAACAGTGAGTCAGTGAGACTTGTTTAGTTCCCGAATGAATCGGTCCTAATGAGTTTAAAGATTCAATGACTCACTCGAATGATTTGTTTCTGAATGAATCAGTGTTTTTAAATGAATTGGTTGAATGAATGATTCATCGACTCACTCATAATGACAGTCATGATTCATCATCACCAATTAATTTCAAGGAACTGACTGCTGCACATTATATATAGGATTAGTTCACGTTTAAAAAAACTTTTGCTGATAATTTACTCACCCTCATGTCATCCAAGATGTCCATGTCTTTCTTTCTTCAGTCGAAAATAAATGAAGGTTTTGATGAAAACATTCCAGGATTTCGTGCATCGCAGAACAGAGCAAGGCGAGCATTTGTGCTTATAAAACTTAAACTGTTTTATTTATTTTTGAAATGAGCGATGGTTTGGCTAGATAAGACCCTTATGCATCGTCTGGTGTCGTTTAAAGCCCTTTGAAGCTGCACTGAAACTGTCATTTGGACCTTGAACCGTTTGGGTCCCATTGAAGTCCATTATATGGAGAAAAATCCTGGAATGTTTTCATCAAAAACCTTCATTTCTTTTCCACTGAAGAAAGAAAGACATGGACATCTTGGATGACATGGGGGTGAGTAAATTATCAGCAAAAGTTTTTTTAAAAGTGAACTACTCCTTTAAGTCTCTGGCACTGATGGTTCTATGAAGAACTTTTAACATCCATGGAATTTTTCCAATGTTCTTTATAGTGTAAAATGTTCCTCACACCAAGAAAAAATGGTTCTTTTAAGATCTGATCACTGAACGGTTCTTCGGGGAACCAAAGATGAGTCTTCACTGTGAAAACCGTCTTCTGGAAGCTTTATTTAATCTATGCAAATATATTCAGGATTCAATGATACAGATTTATGCTATATAAATCCTGAAATGTTCCTGCAAATGAACTTGGTACAAAAACACAAACAAAGCCGTTTCTTTGACTCCGCATGCATGCTAATAAGGCATTCGCCCGTTCCTTCATATTCCAACTGTATGCTAATTTATTTTCCCAATTATTCCGATCTGATTTACTACAATGGGATTTGTGAGTTAATAACACTTCACAGTGCAGATCTGGAGACTAAATCTCTGGTGTGACTGCAGATTTACAGCGGCTTGTCATCATCTAAATTGGCATACATTTCAGACGCCGGTATCAGCAAAGATTTGTCTTCGCGCTGACATTCTCACGCTACACTTAAAAACAAATTAGAGTCTCTACAGAAAGCCTGGAACATGACAGAAGTGCAGCAATTACGGAGCGGCTCATTCTGTCGGATCGTGTGTTCAGAGACATTCCCACTGGTGAAGCACTAATGACTCGAGAACACACACTCGGGTTAAAGACACACACTCGCTCACACACTCTAGTGATGATGATGATGATGCACACAGGGTTAAACTACTGGATCTGTGTTTCACTCCATCAGCACAATCATTTAAAGTCAGCAGAAGATTCTTGATTTTGTTTATTAATGGAATATTGGAGCGTTTATGCTAAAAGATTTACCACTATTGATTACCTGGCAATCTTGAATCAGAATAACTTCTTCTCTTCTCTGAGTATGTGGGCGGGGCTATAACCTGTCACTCACATGGGATCAGCCAATAGCAAACCACAACCATCCAATCAATTCCCCACAGGCACAATCAAGCCCCGCCCACAGACACAATCAAGCCCCGCCCACAGACACAATCAAGCCCCGCCCACAGACACAATCAAGCCTCGCCCAGACACAATCAAGCCCCGCCCACAGACACAATCAAGCCCCGCCCACAGACACAATCAAGCCCCGCCCACAGACACAATCAAGCCTCGCCCAGACACAATCAAGTCCCGCCCACAGACACAATCAAGCCCCGCCCACAGATACAATCAAGCCCCGCCCACAGACACAATCAAGCCTCGCCCAGACACAATCAAGCCCCGCCCACAGACACAATCAAGCCTCGCCCAGACACAATCAAGCCCCGCCCACAGACACAATCAAGCCTCGCCCAGACACAATCAAGTCCCGCCCACAGACACAATCAAGCCCCGCCCACAGACACAATCAAGCCCCGCCCAGACACAATCAAGCCCCGCCCACAGACACAATCAAGCCCCGCCCACAGACACAATCAAGCCCCGCCCACAGGCACAATCAAGCCCCGCCCACAGGCACAATCAAGCCCCGCCCACAGACACAATCAAGCCCCGCCCACAGACACAATCAAGCCTCGCCCAGACACAATCAAGTCCCGCCCACAGACACAATCAAGCCCCGCCCACAGGCACAATCAAGCCCCGCCCACAGACACAATCAAGCCCCGCCCACAGACACAATCAAGCCTTGCCCAGACACAATCAAGTCCCGCCCACAGACACAATCAAGCCCCGCCCACAGACCCAATCAAGCCCCGCCCACAGGCACAATCAAGCCCCGCCCACAGAAACAATCAAGCCTCGCCCACATGTGTTCTTGTTCCTGAAGCGTTTCTCTCGATATATGACACAACAGAGGAGAAAAGACCTCACAACTTCACTTTCACGCCCAATGTAAAGGCTAAACTACACAAACTACCACTAAAACACAGGTGTGCGTGTTGTACATCTTAAACAACAACGTTGGCATATGTTTATTTTAATTGTAGGAGAAAACTGGATAACTTCTGTAGTTTAAAATCATAATCTTGTTGACGTCACAATATGCTATCTTACACCAATGACTTTTATTCATGAGACTGCGTGTCCTTATCCATTGAAAGGACACTTCTCTTAATAATTCATAATGGCACGAGTTCATATATATATATATACATTCAAACAGCTGTGCAGTTATTTGCACTTTAAATTATAGCTGTCATAGGATACATATGTGTAATTACGGTGAGCTTATAAAACCATGCATAATACTTGAGATGTTTTGCATGTAATGTTGAACTGCAGCATGTTTTTTTGGAGGCAAATGAGGCTTTTAACTCAATGAGAGCGAATGAAAGCGGCAGTTGACCTTTGACCCCATGCTAATACGCTAACAAAGCTCCCCGTCGCGGATCCATCTTGTTTATTCAGTGCCGTTCCATATGGTGTTCCGCTCAACATCTCAGCCCAACGGGACGCTAATCACTTCCTTAATCGTCCGCCTCACCAGTCAAACTTAATGGATGTTGTCATGTAAAGTGTGTGTTTATACGGCCTATCGAGAGAGCGTCTGTTAACCCTCAGCGGTGAAACCCAGTCCCACATACTCACATCATCAATATCTACATCACATTACAAACAGCAATACTAGGATTTGTGGAGCAGAATTGAAAAACCAAAGAGCAAATAACTCTGTCTGTGGTAAAACTCCAGCATTTAATGTTGTTTATGTGTCTATGTGGTGTTCTTAATATGATTTAATAACTCAAAGCATGTGTAAATTCATAAGTGGACAGCATTGCTGAGTATTTTCTGCTTAAAACTGCAGTGAACCAAAGACAGTCTCAAAAACACTGAAATCGCTGGTGTTTCTGACGTCACAAACTACCTTGACCAATCAGATCAACGTGTGATCGTCAACCAGTGGATCTCTGAGTGAGTGAGTGAGTGGAGGCGGGGCTCATTTGCATATTCATAGAACCGCGAATACTAAATGAGGCAAGGGTGTCGAGTTACATTCAAGATATTTTAAGGAAAAAACTTTTAAATATGTAATTTTAGTGATCAAATATGAGTTTTATTAGATAAAATGATTGACTACAGGGGACTTTAACATTCTGACACACTGAAGAGTAATATTGTTAAGAGGTTTGATCGCATAACTATCAACACAAGTACGAGTGATGCGTGAGTTCAACACTACTAACAAATCACAGTGATTATGATATCTAGTATTCATTACTTCAATTAGCTCATTGTTTCGGCCTGAAACTATTACATTGTTTAAATGCATTTTTTTGCATAAATTATTGAATTAATACATTTTTAGCTAACTGTGATTTTGCATGTACATTTCTGAATACATAACCTAGACAGTTTCCTCTGATAATAACAGATCTCTCTATATTGTAATATAGACTCATGCACTGTCTGTAAAGCTGCTTTGAAACGATGTGTTTTGTGAAAAGCGCTATACAAATAAATCTGTATTGAACTGAATATATACTTTAGAGACCGTACGAGGTGTCAGATAATCTGTGTATGATGCAAACGCCGCTTCATTCTGATTCTATTTTTGCTGCTGACAGACTCTTGGGTTTTCCACTAACTCATGTCATCAAGTATTTGGTGGGATTGTGTCTATATTTTGTCAGATACTTGTCTACAACTGATCTGGGTCTCAGAGTGGTTTGTATCCATCATATTTTCCATTACAAAGGACTGGAGTCAGGACACATGATGGTTATTTCATGGGCGTCTCGGCGCTGAAGCCTGACAGAAGGAAAAGCCGAGTCCTCCTCATCCGACATGTTCAGACGGTCTCTGTCGTTTATGCATCTGGGACTGAGAGAGATTGAACCGCTTCCCAAACTCCGGCAACAGCCTATTTCCGTGCAAATATCAGTCTCACAGTAAGTAAGAGTGAACCCAGAGAAAATAAATGTGGAATTGTGTTACCGAGGTCATTCAATAAATGAGGAAAAAAGAAGCCAGAATCCAATCAATGAGCAGCACATGCAGGAAAAGCAAGGAAAGTATATACAATTTATAAAAAAAACTAAAAATCTGCTTGAATGTTGATTATTTTCCTCATATTCTCCATTGTTGCGGCTCCTCTCTTCCCAGTCTGTCAGTAACGCTCTGTTTACTTCCTGTCTCTATGAAGCCCCTCCTCCTGAAAAGCACACTGTGCTCTGATTGGTCGGCTGAAGCAGTGTGTTGTGATTGGTCGAGCGCTTCGAGTGTGTTTGGGAAATGTCCCGCCCCTTTCCATAACCGCCAGTTTAACACACTACTAACTAACTCACCCAGGCCCGCCCCTTTATTCTGCGTATTAATTATTATAATGAGGAATATTGTGACGTGTTCGTTCCCGGAAGAAACTCGAGATACAATGGAGGCGTTTCAGGAGTTCAGAAACACTGACACTGATCAGTCTTTCTACTTCAAATTTCACGTTTAATTCAATTCATTTATTCGTAAAGAGCTTTTCACAATACACATAATTTCAAAAGCAGCTTTACAGAAAGTGCATGAGTTCATATTACAATATAGAGAGATCTGTTATTATCAGAGGTGACCGTCTGAGTTATGTTTTTCAGAAATGTACAAATGTACAAAATCACAGTTAGCTAAAAATGTATTTAAACAATGTAATAATTAAAGGCAGACACAATGAGCTCATTAAAGTACTTGTTTGTTAACAAATGATTATTCAAAGTGTTACTTGCCATTTTTATTTGTATTTATGCCAAGTTATGTGTGTAAATAGTGCGAATAGTTTCTACCCCAAGTTTTTTCAGTCTTTAAACAACCGATTGAACAACATTCGTGTCCATGAACTCCATGAAGTTCAGTTTTATATGGAGACGCGAAGCTTCAGTTAAAGAAAGTTTTAGCAGATAATCTGTTTTATTCTTCAGGAATGGCCTCCAGTCATCGTAGGACAGAAGGAAGGACAAGGTAAAGAACACAAACACCTTCCCGCTGCGCTTCTCTCGACACACACACACACACACACACACACTCGGTGATTCAGCGCTCATGCATATCTAACGCCGCTGGGCTACTTTAGTCACTGTCCCTGCAGACTCAATCCTCAGACCTTTCCATTTCTATTTTCTCGCTTTATTTCTTTCAAACATAACCCGAGACATTTTCTCTCTCTTTCCTCTCCATTTTTCCAGGCGTAAACACATCCATTTGAAGTTTAACCTGAACCCCTGCAGATAGAGCGAGTCTGCGCTGATAGCCCTGGAAAAAAGCCTCTTTTAAACACAAGTTTCTCAGTTTCTGCAGGAGAGGAGCGTAAATAAAAGCCCCCGTCGAGATCGATCCCGAGCCTGTGTCCCGAACAACAGAGGAAAGCCTTTCCGTTCCTCATCTACGGAATTAAATCCCGGCGACACGCTTTTAATGTGAAGAAGCCGCTCTTCACACGGGTCTGAGATGACAGTAATATCCCAAGACACTGCACTGGCTTTATTTACTCAGTGTTATGAGTACAGTTGTGCACACTTATTATCGGTGTTCATGCTCTCCTTATAAAACACTGAATATTCAGGAATATTATAGATCTGACTGCACTGATGTGAAGGAGGACACTTCTGTCTCTCTGCTTACATTTAAAGATGAACACAAATATGCTTAAAACAACAAGTTAAGGGAAAAAAGTGGAGTTACTAAGCCAACATCTTCTCTAGTCACTATTTGCTCATAATGTTCCACAAGTAAAATCCCTCAGTAATAATTATAACTTAACTTGAAAGGGTTTGTGCAACCAGCAGCAGCTTTGTAACTCATTACGCATATTTGTACGACATTCATGAATGCAAAAAAACAAACAAAATAAACATTAAAAGGAAAATAAAATAGATGAAAATCCCACAGACTTGAGGGTGCAGAATATTGTCAACCACCCGAACGCCCTAGCAACCACCAGGACATTTCAGCAGCCACATAGCAACCCCCTAGTAACTAGCCGAACGCCCTAGCAACCACCAGGACATTTCAGCAGCCACATAGCAACCCCCTAGTAACTACCCAAACAATCTAGCAACAACCAGGACATTTCAGCAACCACATAGCAATACCTTAGCAACCACCAGAACCCTCTAGCAACCCTCTAACAACACCCTAGTAACAACCAGTACATTTTAGCAACCACATAGCAAC
>CM070840.1:1019607-1042107 GCA_036326025.1 Chrosomus eos
GAGAGAGAGTGTGTGTTCTCTCTCAGGTCGAGAACGAGTGTGTGTTCTCTCTCAGGTCGAGAGCGATGTGTGTTCTCTCTCAGGTCGAGAGCGAGTGTGTGTTCTCTCTCAGGTCGTGAGCGAGTGTGTGTTCTCTCTCAGGTCGAGAGCGAGTGTGTGTTCTCTCTCAGGTCGAGAGCGAGTGTGTGTTTCTCTCTCAGGTCGAGAGCGAGTGTGTGTTCTCTCTCAGGTCGAGAGCGAGTGTGTGTTCTCTCTCAGGTCGAGAGCGAGTGTGTGTTCTCTCTCAGGTCGAGAGCGAGTGTGTGTTCTCTCTCAGGTCGAGAGCGAGTGTGTGTTTCTCTCTCAGGTCGAGAGCGAGTGTGTGTTCTCTCTCAGGTCGAGAGCGAGTGTGTGTTCTCTCTCGGGTCGAGTGCGAGTGTGTGTTCTCTCTCGGGTCGAGAGCGAGTGTGTGTTCTCTCTCAGGTCGAGAGCGAGTGTGTGTTCTCTCTTCAGGTCGAGAGCGAGTGTGTGTTCTCTCTCAGGTCGAGAGCGAGTGTGTGTTCTCTCTCAGGTCGAGAACGAGTGTGTGTTCTCTCTCAGGTCGAGAGCGAGTGTGTGTTCTCTCTCAGGTCGAGAGCGAGTGTGTGTTCTCTCTCAGGTCGAGAGCGAGTGTTTGTTCTCTCTCAGGTCGAGAGCGAGTGTGTGTTCTCTCTCAGGTCGAGAGCGAGTGTGTGTTCTCTCTCAGGTCGAGAGCGAGTGTGTGTTCTCTCTCAGGTCGAGAGCGAGTGTGTGTTCTCTCTCGGGTCGAGAGCGAGTGTGTGTTCTCTCTCAAGTTGAGAGCGAGTGTGTGTTCTCTCTCGGGTCGAGAGCGAGTGTGTGTTCTCTCTCAGGTCGAGAGCGAGTGTGTGTTCTCTCTCAGGTCGAGAGCGAGTGTGTGTTCTCTCTCAGGTCGAGAGCGAGTGTGTGTTCTCTCTCAGGTCGAAAGCGAGAGTGTGTTCTCTCTCGGGTCGAGAGCGAGTGTGTGTTCTCTCTCAGGTCGAGAGCGAGTGTGTGTTCTCTCTCAGGTCGAGAGCGAGTGTGTGTTCTCTCTCAGGTCGAGAGCGAGTGTGTGTTCTCTCTCAGGTCGAGAGCGAGTGTGTGTTCTCTCTCGGGTCGAGAGCGAGTGTGTGTTCTCTCTCGGGTCGAGAGCGAGTGTGTGTTCTCTCTCAGGTCGAAAGCGAGTGTGTGTTCTCTCTCAGGTCGAGAGAGAGTGTGTGTTCTCTCTCAGGTTGAGAGCTGATTCCCTGATCTCCTCCGGGAGGCTTTATGAGGATTTGTGCTCTAAATCCCCCGGTGTGCTTCACACACACACATTAATAGACGTTAATTAGACTGTAATTTAATTATGGAGTCTGATTGCTGTTGGAGACTCGTTTCCAAACTTTGCTCTTCTGATCCCATTAGCATTTATAGTAAAGGTGTGAGGTTTCTTGACAAACGCGAGAGAAACTAGCGGCTCTGTCACAGCACACTCAAACAACCGCAATATTTAAGGCGAGAATACAATTATGTCCAATTTTCAAATATTTGATCTGTCCTCTTTTAATTATATGACGAATGAGTCTGGGATGACACTCTGATGTCACCAGTGTGTGTGTGTGTGTGTGTGTGTGTGTGTGTGAAGTTTTAGCTCAAAATACCCCACAGATATGTTTAGCAGAAATGGCCACTGAAAAAAAAAACTGTTTTCATTGGAAAATAGCTGGAATAAATCAAAATTCCCAGCAAAAAAAAATAAAAAAAAGAATTGCATCACAGAGTCATAATATAGAATAATATAGATAATATAGAGCGAGTTATAAACTCTGAGCTACAGACTCCGGATCGGGATCTAATCCACTCATTCACTCGTTCACTCATGTGTGCGTTAGCATGTGCGTAACACTCGTTCACTCATGTGTGCGTTAGCATGTGCGTAACACTCGTTCACTCGTGTGTGCGTTAGCATGTGCGTAACACTCATTCACTCATGTGTGCGTTAGCATGTGCGTAACACTCATTCACTCGTGTGTGCGTTAGCATGTGCGTAACACTCATTCACTCATGTGTGCGTTAGCATGTGCGTAACACTCGTTCCACTCGTGTGTGCGTTAGCATGTGCGTAACACTCATTCACTCGTGTGTGCGTTAGCATGTGCGTAACACTCGTTCACTCATGTGTGCGTTAGCATGTGCGTAACACTCATTCACTCATGTGTGCGTTAGCATGTGCGTAACACTCGTTCACTCGTGTGTGCGTTAGCATGTGCGTAACACTCATTCACTCATGTGTGCGTTAGCATGTGCATAACACTCGTTCACTCATGCGTGCGTTAGCATGTGCGTAACACTCGTTCACTCGTGTGTGCGTTAGCATGTGCATAACACTCGTTCACTCATGTGTGCGTTAGCATGTGCGTAACACTCGTTCACTCATGTGTGCGTTAGCATGTGCGTAACACTCGTTCACTCGTGTGTGCGTTAGCATGTGCGTAACACTCATTCACTCATGTGTGCGTTAGCATGTGCGTAACACTCGTTCACTCATGTGTGCGTTAGCATGTGTGCAGTGTTGGGGAGTAACGGAATACATGTACCGGCGTTACGTATTCAGAATACAAATTATGAGTATCTGTATTCCGTTACAGTTACAATTTAAATAGTGGGTATTTAGAATACAGTTACATTGTTGAAATCAATGGATTACATTAGGATACTTCTCTGTTTCACGAGTTTATTCACTCTCTAGCTAAATAAATTAAGGCAACTCAGCATTTCCCAGAAGCCCCAATGTGAAAACGAAAAAAAAAATGCGCGGTTTGCGTGATCAGTCACAATGGAGTCGGAAGAGGAACAGCGGGAGCTAGAGTAGAGATGGAGCCGGAACAACAGAGCCAGGGCAAGAATGCGTTTCTATCTGGGAAATTCAAACAGCATTTCACATTAAAGAAAGAGAAGGGAGAACGAAATATAGCCTAACTGTGCAGTGCAACCTCTGCTTGCCAGCAACCAGCTCCTTTCAGCGTCCAAAGACTTCACCTCCAACCGAAGCATCTTAAAGTAAGTTATCCTTCCCGTCCAGATCCAATGCTACCACATCTTGAAATTACTTTAAGAATTATTTGAAGTTAACATTATAAAATATGTAGACCTACACCACAAAATAAATGATTTAAAATTGAGCAATTCCAGCGTTATGGACGCGACATTTGCAGTCAAAACTGGAAATAGAAATTCTCTGAAAATGCATTTGATTTAATACGAATAGGCTATATTTAAAAACGTCTGTTTATATATCCATATACTCCCGTAATAAAGGAGTCCAGACATTCGAAAAATATCTGTCTACAGATGCGTTTTCTATTTAATATGAGGGAAATAAACATGCGTGACACAAAAACGTGACTTTAACTACTTCTGTGAATTACACTCTGCTCAAACCAAAAGTCATACTACCCACCGGATGAAGAAGGGTTGGCTCTCCACAGAACATAAAATATAGCCTACATTTTATAAATTTTTTCGCGTTCGCATTTATGAGGAAAAAACAATATTACGAACGTGACCACTCTGAAAGCTGCAAAGACTGCTTTAAAACTTTCACAGAGACCTCAAACAGAGAGCACAACGCCTTTCTTTAAAGGGAATTTCGTTTTGTATTAATTGTATCTTAGTTTTAATAAATGTTTCATCAACCAATTGATTTAATAAATAAGAAGTAGGCTAAATATTTCACGACATCGAGGCGCCGGCGTGTGAACTGGAGCTTGTCTTTTATGAACCGAAACTTAGCGTAAGATTATTCTTGCCTCACAGTCACAGACATGTCTAAATTTAAACAGAACAATTCAAAACGAAACAAAACAGACTGCGTTCTGCTTATGTAATCCGTATGAAATGCGCATTTCTCTCTGGCACGTTCACTTACTGCAAAGATCGCGAGTCAGCATCGTCAACTTCATCTTTGCAAGCGACAGTGACACAGACGGAAAACACTTGTTTATTAATAAACAATTAAAATATCTCCTTGCTATATTTTACATATTCATAATCAATACTTTTGCCGGTTCTTTGTGACAGCTTTTAGCTGCTTTATTGGCAGCGCCATCCCTACATATTACAACGCGTCACCACCGCATCACCATTCCCCATTCCTACACTTATAAAATGCAATTCAATACGGAAGTAATCCAAGTATTCAGAATACAGTACTCAGATTGAGTAACGTAACGGAATACGTTACAAATTACATTTTGGGGCATGTATTCTGTATTCTGTAACGAAATACGTTTTAAAAGTATCCTTCCCAACACTGCATGTGCGTAACACTCATTCACTCGTGTGTGCGTTAGCATGTGCGTAACACTCATTCACTCGTGTGTGCGTTAGCATGTGCGTAACACTCGTTCACTCATGTGTGCGTTAGCATGTGCGTAACACTCGTTCACTCGTGTGTGCGTTAGCATGTGCGTAACACTCATTCACTCGTGTGTGCGTTAGCATGTGCGTAACACTCGTTCACTCATGTGTGCGTTAGCATGTGCGTAACTCTCGTTCACTCGTCTGTGCGTTAGCATGTTCGTATCACTCGTTCACTCGTGTGTGCGTTAGCATGTGCATAACACTCGTTCACTCGTGTGTGCGTTAGCATGTGCGTAACACTCGTTCACTCGTGTGTGCGTTAGCATGTGCGTAACACTCATTCACTCATGCGTGCGTTAGCATGTGCGTAACACTCATTCACTCATGCGTGCGTTAGCATGTGCGTAACACTCATTCACTCATGTGTGCGTTAGCATGTGCGTAACACTCGTTCACTCGTCTGTGCGTTATCATGTTCGTATCACTCGTTCACTCGTGTGTGCGTTAGCATGTGCGTAACACTCATTCACTCGTGTGCGCGTTAGCTTGTGCGTAACACCCATTCACTCATGCGTGCGTTAGCATGTGCGTAACACTCGTTCACTCGTGTGTGCGTTAGCATGTGCGTAACACTCATTCACTCGTGTGCATAACACTCATTCACTCATGTGTGCGTTAGCATGTTCGTAACACTCATTCACTCGTGTGTGCGTTAGCATGTGCGTAACACTCATTCACTCGTGTGCATAACACTCATTCACTCATGTGTGCGTTAGCATGTGCGTAACACTCATTCACTCATGCGTGCGTTAGCATGCGCGTAACACTCGTTCACTCATGTATGCGTTAGCATGTGCGTAACACTCATTCACTCGTGTGTGCGTTAGCATGTGAGTAACACTCGTTCACTCATGTGTGCGTTAGCATGTGCGTAACACTCGTTCACTCGTGTGTGCGTTAGCATGTGCGTAGTCTCGCGTAGCCAGACCTTCAGACTGACGGCTGAAGGTCTGGAATTCATAGCAGCTTTCTTTGGCCAAGGCCCGCCCATGAGGCCGTTTGACCGACATGTCAAACAACCAATTACAGTTCGTTGCGTTCAGCGTCACGTTTCGGGGCGTGGAAATGTCACCACAACAACAGACCAGCGTGCAACAAGTTAGTCAGCATAGACAATCAAAGAAGGAGAAGAAAACAAGCAGTAAGTCATTGCTGATTACGTTTACTGATTACTACGTTTACTACGTTTAGCTGAACTTGATAAATGCTCATTGTCACTCATGTAAACACAACCGTTTTTCTTCCGCAATCACACGTCTGCGCTTTGTTTCCGCGACCGAAAATAAAGCGACACTCGCGCCCCCGGAAATCCGTAAAATTCATCAATCAGATGACGACTTCAACATTGCTGAAGTGTTTCAGTTAGTGTACCATATGCATCAGACGTTAGCCAACGTTCGAGGGCGTGACGTCTGAGCTGAGACTAGCATGTGCGTAACACTCATTCACTCGTGTGGAGGTTGGCATGTGCGTAACACTCGTTCACTCGTGTGTGCGTTAGCATGTGCTAACACTTGTTCACTCGTGTGTGCGTTAGCTGTGCGTAACACCGTTCACATCTGTGTGCGTTATCAGTGCGTAACACTCATTCACTCATGTGTGCGTTAGCATGTGCGTAACACTCGTTCACTCTGTGTGCGTTAGCATGTGGTAACACTCGTTCACTATGTGCACGTTAGCATGTGCGTAACACTGTTCACCGTGTGTGCGTTAGCATGTGCGTAACTCATTCATCATGTGTGCGTTAGCATGTGCGTAACACTCGTTCACTCGTGTGTGCGTTAGCATGTGCATTACACTCATTCTCTCGTGTGTGCGTTAGCATGTGCGTACACTCATTCACTCATGTGTGCGTTAGCATGTGCGTAACACCGTTCACTCATGTGTGCGTTAGCATGTGCGTAACACTCGTTCAGTCGTGTGGCGTTAGCATGTGCGTAACACTCATTCACTCATGTGTGCGTTAGCATGTGCGTAACACTCATTCACTCGTGTGTGCGTTAGCATGTGCATTACACTCATTCACTCGTGTGTGCGTTAGCATGTGCGTAACACTCATTCACTCGTGTGCATAACACTCATTCA
Source organism: Chrosomus eos (assembly GCA_036326025.1). NCBI lineage: Eukaryota > Metazoa > Chordata > Actinopteri > Cypriniformes > Leuciscidae > Chrosomus > Chrosomus eos. The sequence continues at coordinate 1,026,112 of CM070840.1, forward strand.
CTCATGTGTGCGTTAGCATGTGCGTAACTCATTCACTCATGCGTGCGTTAGCATGTGAGTAACACTCGTTCACTCATGTGTGCGTTAGCATGTGCGTAACACTCGTTCACTCGTGTGTGCGTTAGCATGTGCGTAACACTCATTCACTCGTGTGTGCGTTAGCATGTGGTAACACTCTTCACTCATGTGTGCGTTAGCATGTGCGTAACACTCGTTCACTCGTGAGTGCGTTAGCATGTGCGTTACACTCATTCACTCGTGTTTGCGTTAGCATTGCGTAACACTCGTTCACTCATGTGTGGCGTTAGCATGTGCGTAACACTCATTCACTCATGTGTGCGTTAGCATGTGCGTAACACTCTTCACTCATGTGTGCGTTAGCATGTGCGTAACACTCGATTCACTCATGTGTGCGTTAGCATGTGCGTAACACTCATTCACTCGTGTTGCGTTAGCATGTGCGTTACACTCTTCAACCCGTTACATGTGTGCGTTAGCATGTGCGTAACACTCGTTCAACTCGTGTGTGCGTTAGCATGTGCGTAACACTCATTCACTCGTGTGTGCGTTAGCATGTGCGTAAACTCATTCACTCATGTGTGCGTTAGCATGTGCGTAACACTCGTTCCAATCTGTGTGCGTTAGCATGTGCGTAACACTCATTCACTCGTGTGTGCGTTAGCATGTGCGTAACACTCTTCACTCGTGTGTGCGTTAGCATGTGCATTACATGTGCGTAACACTCTTCACTCATGTGTGCGTTAGCATGTGCGTAACACTCATTCACTCTGTGTGCGTTAGCATTGCGTAACACTCTTCACTCATGTGTGCGTTAGCATGTGCGTAACACTCATTCACTCATGTGTGCGTTAGCATGTGCGTAACACTCATTCACTCATGTGTGCGTTAGCATGTGCGTACACTCACCTGGTCACTCACTCTGTGTGCGTTAGCATGTGCGTACACTCATTCACTCATGTGTGCGTTAGCATGTGGTAACACTCGTTACTCTGTGTGCTTAGCATGTGCGTACACTCTTCACTCGTGTGTGCGTTAGCATGTGCGTAACACTCATTCACTCGTGTGTGCGTTAGCATGTGCTAACACTCATTCACTCATGTGTGCGTTAGCATGTGCGTAACACTCTTCACTCGTGTGTGCGTTAGCATGTGCGTACACTCATTCACTCGTGTGTGCGTTAGCATGTGCGTAACACTCTTCACTCGTGTGTGCGTTAGCATGTGCATTACACTCATTACATCGTGTGTGCGTTAGCATGTGCGTAACACTCGTTCACTATCGTGTGTGCGTTAGCATGTGCGTAACACTCATTCACTCGTGTGTGCGTTAGCATGTGCGTACACTCACTCGTTTACATTAACATCTTCCTGTGTGCGTTAGCATGTGCGTAACACTCATTCACTCGTGTGTGCGTTAGCATGTGCGTAACACTCGTTCACTCGTGTGTGCGTTAGCATGTGCGTAACACTCATTCACTCGTGTGTGCGTTAGCATGTGCGTAACACTCATTCACTCGTGTGTGCGTTAGCATGTGCGTAACACTCATTCACTCGTGTGTGCGTTAGCATGTGCGTAACACTCATTCACTCGTGTGTGCGTTAGCATGTGCGTTAACACTCATTCACTCGTGTGTGCGTTAGCATGTGCGTAACACTCGTTCACTCGTGTGTGCGTTAGCATGTGCTAATACACTCATTGACTCGTGTGTGCGTTAGCATGTGCGTAACACTCATTCACTCGTGTGTGCGTTAGCATGTGCGTAACACTCATTCACTCGTGTGTGCGTTAGCATGTGCGTAACACTCATTCACTCGTGTGTGCGTTAGCATGTGCGTTACACTCATTCTCTCGTGTGTGCGTTAGCATGTGCGTAACACTCATTCACTCATGTGTGCGTTAGCATGTGCGTAACACTCGTTCACTCATGTGTGCGTTAGCATGTGCGTAACACTCGTTCACTCGTGTGTGCGTTAGCATGTGCGTAACACTCATTCACTCATGTGTGCGTTAGCATGTGCGTAACACTCATTCACTCGTGTGTGCGTTAGCATGTGCATTACACTCATTCACTCGTGTGTGCGTTAGCATGTGCGTAACACTCATTCACTCGTGTGCATAACACTCATTCACTCATGTGTGCGTTAGCATGTGCGTAACTCATTCACTCATGCGTGCGTTAGCATGTGAGTAACACTCGTTCACTCATGTGTGCGTTAGCATGTGCGTAACACTCGTTCACTCGTGTGTGCGTTAGCATGTGCGTAACACTCATTCACTCGTGTGTGCGTTAGCATGTGAGTAACACTCGTTCACTCATGTGTGCGTTAGCATGTGCGTAACACTCGTTCACTCGTGAGTGCGTTAGCATGTGCGTAACACTCATTCACTCGTGTTTGCGTTAGCATTTGCGTAACACTCGTTCACTCATGTGTGCGTTAGCATGTGCGTAACACTCATTCACTCATGTGTGCGTTAGCATGTGCGTAACACTCATTCACTCATGTGTGCGTTAGCATGTGCGTAACACTCGTTCACTCATGTGTGCGTTAGCATGTGCGTAACACTCGTTCACTCGTGTGTGCGTTAGCATGTGCGTAACACTCGTTCACTCATGTGTGCGTTAGCATGTGCGTAACACTCGTTCACTCGTGTGTGCGTTAGCATGTGCGTAACACTCATTCACTCGTGTGTGCGTTAGCATGTGCGTAACACTCATTCACTCATGTGTGCGTTAGCATGTGCGTAACACTCGTTCAACTCGTGTGTGCGTTAGCATGTGCGTAACACTCATTCACTCGTGTGTGCGTTAGCATGTGCGTAACACTCGTTCACTCGTGTGTGCGTTAGCATGTGCATTACACTCATTGACTCATGTGTGCGTTAGCATGTGCGTAACACTCGTTCACTCGTGTGTGCGTTAGCATGTGCGTAACACTCATTCACTCGTGTGTGCGTTAGCATGTGCATTACACTCATTCACTCGTGTGTGCGTTAGCATGTGCATTACACTCATTGACTCGTGTGTGCGTTAGCATGTGCGTAACACTCGTTCACTCGTGTGTGCGTTAGCATGTGCATTACACTCATTGACTCGTGTGTGCGTTAGCATGTGCGTAACACTCATTCACTCGTGTGTGCGTTAGCATGTGCGTAACACTCATTCACTCGTGTGTGCGTTAGCATGTGCGTAACACTCATTCACTCGTGTGTGCGTTAGCATGTGCGTAACACTCATTCACTCGTGTGTGCGTTAGCATGTGCGTAACACTCGTTCACTCGTGTGTGCGTTAGCATGTGCATTACACTCATTGACTCGTGTGTGCGTTAGCATGTGCGTAACACTCATTCACTCGTGTGTGCGTTAGCATGTGCGTAACACTCATTCACTCGTGTGTGCGTTAGCATGTGCGTAACACTCATTCACTCGTGTGTGCGTTAGCATGTGCGTAACACTCATTCACTCGTGTGTGCGTTAGCATGTGCGTAACACTCATTCACTCGTGTGTGCGTTAGCATGTGCGTAACACTCATTCACTCGTGTGTGCGTTAGCATGTGCGTAACACTCATTCACTCGTGTGCATAACACTCATTCACTCATGTGTGCGTTAGCATGTGCGTAACTCATTCACTCTGCGTGCGTTAGCATGTGAGTAACACTCGTTCACTCATGTGTGCGTTAGCATGTGCGTAACACTCGTTCACTCGTGTGTGCGTTAGCATGTGCGTAACACTCATTCACTCGTGTGTGCGTTAGCATGTGAGTAACACTCGTTCACTCATGTGTGCGTTAGCATGTGCGTAACACTCGTTCACTTTTTTTTTTTTTTTTTTTTTTTTTTTTTTTTTTTTTTTTTTTTTTTTTTTTTTTTTTTCACTCATGTGTGCGTTAGCATGTGCGTAACACTCGTTCACTCGTGTGTGCGTTAGCATGTGCGTAACACTCGTTCACTCATGTGTGCGTTAGCATGTGCGTAACACTCGTTCACTCGTGTGTGCGTTAGCATGTGCGTAACACTCATTCACTCGTGTGTGCGTTAGCATGTGCGTAACACTCATTCACTCATGTGTGCGTTAGCATGTGCGTAACACTCGTTCACTCGTGTGTGCGTTAGCATGTGCGTAACACTCATTCACTCGTGTGTGCGTTAGCATGTGCGTAACACTCGTTCACTCGTGTGTGCGTTAGCATGTGCATTACACTATATAACAGCCGTTAACCAGAACTCATGATGAATTATTAATACACTACAGTCATAACTGTTAAAATGAACTAACTACGAACAGTTAATATCAAGATTAATAAAAACTGCAAGAAATGTATTGCTCATTGTTAATGTTAACTATTGTAAAGTGTTATGAGTAAGTGATGAAAATATTCGACGTTTCATTACCAAATAATGTTAAACATAAACTCATGTAAATCTGTATGGAATAAGACGATATATCTGTTCACAAAACTGTAAATGTCCTTCATCAAGTTTAAATGGTAAATGGTAAATGGACTGCATTTATATAGCGCTTTCATAGACCCAATGGCCACCAAAGCGCTTTACATTTTTGCCTCTCATTCACCCATTCACTCACACATTCATACACCGACGGCGGTGTCAGCCGTACAAGGCGCCATCCAGCTCGTCGGGAGCAGCTGGGGTTAGGTGTCTTGCTCATGGACACCTCGACACTTGGTCAGGTGGAACCGCGGATTGAACCACCAACCTTTCGATTTGTAGACAATCTACATGAACCACTGAGCCACTGCCGCCCCATAACACCAGATCTGTTGTGATCAAACACCAGATCAAACACCAGATCTGTTGTGTTATTCTCTGTCACATGCTTTGACTGTAAAAAGTGTCTTTATTTAAAATAAATGACACTTGATTTGATACTTTGTAACTAATGAATGACAATTCAGACGCTCAAATCCTGGAAATTTAACAATCAAAAGTTAACTATCCAATCAGATCGACTAAGTGAGTGTGTGTGTGTGTGTGTGTGTGTGTGTGTGTGTGTTGACTGTGAGTGTGTGTGTGAGAGTGAGTGTGAGTGAGTGAGTAAGTGAGTGAGTGAGTGAGTGAGAGTGATTGAGTGAGTGAGTGAGTGAGTGAGTGTGTGTGTGTGTGTGTGTGTGTGTGTGTGTGTGTGTGTGTGTGTGTGTGTGTGTGTGAGTGTGTGTGTGTGTGTGTGTGTGTGTGTGTGGTGAGTGAGTGAGTGAGTGAGTGAGTGAGTGAGTGAGTGAGTGAGTGAGTGAGTGAGTGAGTGGATGTGTGCGCGTGTGAATGTGTATGCATGCATGTGCGTAATGTGTGTGTGTGTGTGTGTGTGTGTGTGTGTGTGTGTGTGTGTGTGTGTGTGTGTGTGTGTGTGTTGTGTGTGTTTGTGTGTGTGTGTGTGTGTGTGTGTGTGTGTGTGTGTGTGTGTGTGTAAAACACATGATGATGACTAACATGCGCTCATGCATAAACGAACGAAACTGATCAAACATGGAGGGAAATGAACAGAAAGTCATCGGTGCGTCAGTTCATTCCGATGGAAGAATCCCAGATTTCCCTTCCAAAGCAACTGGGAAAACTGGGAAAACTCATGAGGATGTTCTGGAACTCTAAGGGAATCAGGGAATCAGTGAGCGATCAGATCCTCCCTTCAAACCACAGCAGGAACGTGAATTTGCTGTGATCAATGATTCAAAACAGCAGAAATGTAGACGAGTTGCTCAACGCCGGGATTGGGATTATCATCCATCATTAAGAGCATTACAGGATCGGGAAGAACCGGATCTCAGGTTTGAAGAGAGGAGGAACGTCACTGGGTTGGAGTCATGCATGGAATATCAAACGAGGGTGGAAGAGAAAGCACTGAAACTAGTTTCACAAAGTGGTTACTTACAGGTAGTAAGTGTAGGAGTGATAGGATCTTCTGCCGAGTGGGTGGAGGGGTGAGGGGGGATGGAAATGGAAGGAAAGAAAAAGTAAAAATATTAATGTCTGAAAATATAGAAAAATGAGCAAAACCTGATATGGTGACACAAGTGTCGAGTTTCTGCAGTGACTGTGTGTGTGTGTGGGGTGTGTGTGTGTGTGTGTGTGTGAGAGAGAGAGACAGGGCTGTGGACGGAGCCTATAGTGTGGGTGGAGCTTACGGTGTGGGTGGGTGCGGTGGGCGGAGCCTATGGTGTGGGCGGTGCGGTGGGCGGAGCCTATGATGTGGGCGGTGCAGTGGGCGGAGCCTATAGTGTGGTGGAGCCTATGGTGTGGGCGGTGCAGTGGGCGGAGCCTATGGTGTGGGTGGTGCGGTGGAGCCTATAGTGTGGGTGGAGCCTATGTGTGGGCGATGCAGTGGGCGGAGCCTATAGTGTGGTGGATCCTATGGTGTGGGCGGTGCGGTGGGTGGAGCCTATAGTGTGGGCGGTTCAGTGGGCGGTGCAGTGGGCGGAGCCTATAGTGTGGTGAAGCCTATGGTGTGGGTGGTGGAGAGAGAGGGGGGAGAGAGTGTGAGAGAGAGAGAGAGAGAGAGAGAGAGAGGGGGGGAGAGAGACAGAGAGGGGGGGAGTGTGAGAGAGGGGGGGAGAGAGAGAGAGGGGGGGGAGAGAGAGAGAGAGAGAGAGAGAGAGAGAGAGAGAGAGAGAGAAGAGAGAGAGAGAGAGAGAGAGTTTTTAAGTGTATTAGTCGTCTCTGTGAGTTCAGGCCGGACTCGATCACTGATGTCAGTGGAAACGGATCCCATCAAACATGCCAACATCATTACGCTGAAGTGTGCGACGCATATAAACGACCCGCTGAACCGCCCAGTCAGCAGAACGAAGGAATCCTTCGGCAAATGTTTGGCCATTTTGAGTCTCAACAGCAAAATCAATAGAGACAAACACCCTTATTCTGAGCGCTAATGACTCTCATTAAAAACATATTTACTCGCCCTGCCTTCAGTTTACATGTCTAAGCCTGAGACCGGCTCTGGATCCGAGCATCCGCAGATCCTGAACTCCAGGAGTTTGACTCGCCCTCGGCGTCTCGTTGCGAGAAAAAAAAACGCCTTTCATCAAATTTTCTCTCTTATCTTTGCTTTTCTTTCAATCTTTTTTTCTTTTCTGCAGAAGATAAGCTTGGACAATATTTGTGCTGTTTCCCTCGCCGGGTCATTAAAGCGCGCCGTTTGTTTGAGAGCAGCGCGCAGAGAGAAAAAATTAATATTTCATCAGCCAGCATGTATTGGTGCCACAAACCGTGTAATGGTGCTTATCAGAGCGATCAAATCAATTATTCTGTGTTCAGCTGACAAAAGGAGCGACTGAAAAGCATTTGACTTTCATGTGTTCGTGGACTCGATGCAACCGTGACGAGAAACATTTCATCACAACGGCTCTATGAATCTGAGTGAGTTTGTTTCTGTCTCACGTCCCCCGATCTTCACCTTCAGACTCAAACATCCTCAGCCAATGACACGAGTGTGGGGGCGGGGCTATCCGTTTGACTGACAGCTGGTGGGAGTGCAGTGGTGCGTAAATAAATTCGACTTGTGTAATAATTTTGACTTTTTGTCATGATTTTGACTTTTATCTAAATTATTACCATGTCATAATATTGACTTGTTTCTCATAATTATGGCTTTTATCTCATAATTATGACTTAATATATCAATTGTGATTTTTAATCTCATACTTTGTCATAATTTTGTTATAATGTCTTTTTTGCAGACTTGATTTTTATGCCATAATATTTTAATATTTATATAATATTTAGTACATAATTTCGATTTAGTAGGCTATTTTGACTTTTTTATCATAATCATTACTTTTTACCTAATAATTATGACATTTTGATTTTTTTTATCTCATAATCATTACTTTTTACTTAATAAGTATGACATTTAGATTTTTTTTATCTCATACTCATGACTTTATGCAACAATATTGACTTTTATTACATAATTGTGATTTAATAGGTCATAATATATTGACTTTTTTCCTCATATTTATGATTTAGTAAATCATGAGTTTCTTCTAATGTGGTGAGAATGGGCTTCTATTCAAAACCGACACGCCAGTGAACTATATCTTCAGCTCTGTGCTGGAAAATCAGCTCAGACCAGCTTCAAAACATCCTCAACCAATGACGTGAGTTTGGGGGCGGGGCTATCGGTTTGACTGACAGCTAGTGGGAGTGCAGTGGTGCGTAAATGACACTTCAGCTTTAAAGGAATTAAACATGGATGTTAATCAGATCAGAGGTAATGTAGTTGAGCGTAAGTGAAGCTCTTACCGTTTCTTCATGACCAGCACCACACCGAGGAAGATGATGACGAAGAGCAGGACTCCAGCGATGACTCCTGCGATCTTCACCGTGTGATCCGTGTGTTTCTCCGGCTCCACGGCGTCAGGCTTACGGGTCGCAGCACCTGCAACACCAAACAAGTCACCAAACCAGTCACTACAACACCAAACCAGTCACTGCAACACCAAACCAGTCACTGCAACACCAAACAAGTCACCAAACCAGTCACTCCAACACCAAACCAGTCACTCCAACACCAAACCAGTGTTGTTTTTGGCAGCCCTTTTAGTTTTAGTCTTAGTCTTAGTCTTTTGGACGAAAATGCTTTTTAGTTTTAGTCACATTTTAGTCACTTATAAACTTAATAGTTTTAGTCAAGTTTTAGTCGACGAAAACGCAAAAAGGTTTTAGTCAAGTTTTAGTCAATTTTAGTAAAAAAATCAATAAAAAGTAGTCTTTAAAAAATAGAGAAAATAAAAGTCAAGCTGTGTCAATTTGTATCAAGTTCAAAAATAGAAAAGAAATAAAAGTGCCACTTTGCAATCTGTTAAAAAAAGAAGGAATAGAAATCCATTTGGCAAGACAGGTCTATTTATCCCTGAATTAGTGGCTGCAATGAGCCTGTTTTGTATTGCACAATTTTTTAAAAGTCATGCTCAATGTTCAGCTGAGATCTGTACTTTGTCTTCAGTGAAGCTGAATCTCACAATATTATCCAATCTCAGAGAGATATGATGTGGCAAAGGGAAGAAGAATGCACACAGCTCTCTGCCTTTACTTAAAAACGTGATTTTTTTTTAAATAGATAAAATAGACATAACATACTGTAGTGTATGGCACTGTATAAGATATAAACTAATGAATAATTATTTTAATATTCCTTTGTTCCGATCAGAGCATGTGAGCGGAGAGAGAGAGCGCATTTCTGAATATTCTTCCGCTCGCTCATTCAGCTCAGGGTCGCGCGCTCAACCCAGAATGGCCTGCTGGTGCGAGAATATGTGGAATAAGAGCTGCCTCCGACTAAAGTTTTTTATTCTAGTCGACTAGCAGTTGTTTATTTAAGCCATTAGTGGACAAATCGCCCCTTTATATTAATTTAATTAGGCTACTTAAATAGGCTATACAGGATATTATAGCCACACTTAAGCGCACGTCCCTACGCATAAAGCTTGCCACAAAGAACCGGCAAAAGTAATGATTTTGAATGTGTAAAAAAATAGCAAGGAGACAATTAATTGTTTATTAATAAACTGGTGTTTTCGGTGTCGCAGCAAAGATGAAGTTGACGATGCGGACTCGCCATGAACGAATAAAGATATAAAGGCATAAAACGGAAATTTCCTCCCGTTTGGAGGAGGTCACGCCAGTGGGGCGCGCCCCACACTTTGAGAACCGCTACTGAAACTGAAAGTATGTCCATTAATCATCTCGTCGTTTCCGACCACCAAGCCCGTTTATTGGCTTCACCGCCGTGGTCCTTCGAAGATGTGTGGTGAGTGACGAGCCGCAGCCGGCTGCTGTATGTTGTTGTTGTTGTTGTGTGGAATCTGGTGCGCGCGCAGATTTCACGCAAAATAGGCAGAAATGACATGCATTGTGATTGTGAACGTCAGACTTAAAATCATTTTCGTTCCGTCTCGTCTTGTCAACGAAAACTCGAAAACGTCTCGTCATGTTTTAGTCACCTTAGAGCCATTTTTAGCTGGTCATCGTCGCGTTATCGTCATAAAAAAAAAGTGCGTCAACGAAATCATTTCGTTATCGTCATCGTTGACGAAAACAACATTGCACCAAACCAGTCACTGCAACACCAAACCAGTCACTCCAACACCAAACCAGTCACTGCAACACCAAACCAGTCACTGCAACACCAAACCAGTCACTGCAACACCAAACCAGTCACCAAACCAGTCACTGCAACACCAAACCAGTCACCAAACCAGTCACTGCAACACCAAACCAGTCACCAAACCAGTCACTGCAACACCAAACCAGTCACTGCAACACCAAACCAGTCACCAAACCAGTCACTGCAACACCAAACAAGTCACCAACCAGTCACTACAACACCAAATAGTCACTGCAACACCAAACAGTCACCAAAAACCAGTCACTGCAACACCAAACAATCACCAAAACCAGTCACTACAACACCAAACCATGCACTGCAACACCAAACAGTCACCAAACCAGTCCTGCAACACCAAACAAGCACCAAACCATCACTACAACACCAAAACCATCACTGCAACACCAAAACCAGTCACTGCAACACCAAACCAGTCACCAAACCAGTCACTGCAACACCAAACAGTCATCTCCAAACCCAAACCAGCACCAACACCAAACCAGTCACTGCACATCAACCACACCAACCAACCAGTCACTACAACACCAAACCAGTCACTCAACACCAAACCAGTCACTCAACCAAACACCAAACATCACCAAACCATACCAACTCAACCACACAAACCCACTGCAACACAAACCAGTCACAACACCATACATCACCAATCACCAAACAACACCAAACCAGTCACTCAAACCATCACCCACACCAAACCAAACCAGTCACCAAACTCACAACCATAACACCAAACCAGTCACTACACACCACAAACCAGTCACTGCAACACCAACATCACAACCAACACACCAACCCACACCAAACACCAAACCAGTCACTGCAACACCAAACCTCATCACCAAACACAGCCACATGTAACACAAATCAAGTCACCAATACAACACCAACATCACGCCAACACCAAACAGTCACCAAACCATCACTGAACACCAAACAGTCACTGTAACACCAAACCATACTCACAAACACCAACCAGCATCAAACCAACTCACTCAACACAAACCAGTCACGCACACCAAACCATCACCCAACACCAAACACCTACCAATACCAAACCAACACTCAACACCAAACCAGTCATGCAACCAAACCAGTCACTGCAACACCAAACCATCCCAAACCAGTCACTCAACACAAACAGTCAATACAACACCAAACCAGTCACCAACACCAAACAGTCACTCAACACCAAACCAGTCACGTCAACACCAAACCATCACTCACACCAAACCAGTCACTGCAAACCAAACCAGTCACCAAACAGTCACTGTAACACCAAACATCCTCAACAACACCAAACCAGTCACTTCAACACAAACATCAACACCAACACAAACAACACCAACCAGTCACCAAACCAGTCACTGTAACACAAACCAGTCCTACACACCAACCATCAACCAGTCACTCAACACCAAACCACTCAACAAACCGTCACCAACCAAACCAGTCACTCCACACCAAACCAGTCACTCAATACCAAACCAGCAAACCTCAACACCAAACCAGTCACTGTAACACAAACCAGTCACTGCAACACCAAACCAGTCACCAAACCAGTCATGCAACACAAACCAGTCACAACACACCAACACCAACAGTCACCAACCATCACTCAACACAAACCAGTCAAACACACCAACACCAGTAACCCAACATCAGCAACACCAACTCACCAACACCAACCAGTCACACACACGTAACACCAAACAGTACACTAAACAAAACCAGTCACTGCAACACAAACCATCATACAAACACCACACCAATTACAGTCACTCAAACCATCACCACAACCATCACCAAACCAGTCACTGCTAACACCAAACAGTCACTCAACACAACCTCATCAACCATCATCACTGAACACCAACCAGTCACTGCACAACGCACCAAACCAGTCACCAACTGAACACCAACACCTAACACCCAGTCCTGCAACAACCAACCAGTCACTGCAACACCAAACACGCAACCAACCATCACCAAACCAGTCACTAACACTATCAACAGTAACTAAAAACACCCCCCCATCACACCACCACAACTCCCCCCAATCCCACCAACCACCCAAACCATCACTCCACACCAACAAGCACAAAACACACCACAAATCCACCAACATCACAACAACATCACGCACAACATCCAACTCTAACAACAACCCAGTACACCACCATCCACCAACCTCACTAACAACCATACCAAAACCACACCAACCACCCCCCCAAACTCATAACACAACATCAAACCAACTCACACCATCACCAGCACAACCACCACAAACACCAACCACTCAAAACAAACACACCCCCCCCATCAAACAGTCCGAACACCAAAACCAGTCACTGCAACACCAAACTCACCAAACACTCACTGTAACACCAAACCAGTCACTGTAACACCAAACCAGTCACTGCAACACCAAACCAGTCACTGACACACCAAACCAGTCACTGCAACACCAAACCAGTCACTCAACACCAAACCAGTCACTGCACACCAAACCATCACTGCAACACCAAACCAGTCACTGCAACACCAAACCAGTCACATCGCAACACTACCAAACAGTCACTGCAACCCAAACAGTCACTCAACACCAAACCAGTCACTGCAACACCAAACCAGTCATGCAACACCAAACCAGTCACTGCAACACCAAACCAGTCACTGCAACACCAACCATCACTGCACCCAACATCACTGAAACACCAAACCAGTCACTGCAAACACTCACAAACCAGTCACTCACACACCAAACCAGTCACTGCAACACCAAACCAGTCACTGCAACACCAAACCAGTCACACCAACCCAAACCAGTACTGACCAACGTCCTAACACCAAACCAGTCACTCAAACCAAACCAGTCACTCAACACCAAACCAGTCACTGCAACACAACCAGTCACTCAACCCAAACCATCACTAACACCAACCTCACTGAACACCAAACCAGTCACTGCAACACCAAACCAGTCTACTACACAAACCAACATCCAGTCACTGTAACACCAAACCAGTCACTGTAACACCAAACCAGTCACTGCAACACCAAACCAGTCACTGTAACACCAAACCAGTCACTGCAACACCAAAACCAGTCACTCCAACACCAAACCAGTCACTCAACACCAAACCAGTCACTGCAACACCAAACCAGTCACTGCAACACCAAACCAGTCAATGCAACACCAAACCAGTCACTGCAACACCAAACCAGTCACTGTAACACCAAACCAGTCACTGCAACACCAAACCAGTCACTCAACCAACCAGACCCAAACCAGTCACTACAACACCAAACCAGTCACTGCAACACCAAACCAGTCACTACCAACACAAAACCAAACCAGTCATGCAATACCAAACCAGTCACTGCAACACCAAACCAGTCACTGCAACACCAAACCAGTCACTGCAACACCACACCAGTCATTGCAACACCAAACCAGTCACTGCAACACCAAACCAGTCACTGCAACACCAAACCAGTCACTGCAACAAACCAAACCAGTCACTGAACACCAAACCAGTCACCAAACCAGTCACTGCAACACCAAACCAGCCACCAAACCAGTCACTGCAACACCAAACCAGTCACTGCAACACCAAACCAGTCACTCCAACACCAAACCAGTCACTGCAACACCAAACCAGTCACTGCAACACCACACCAGTCACTACAAAACCAAACCAGTCACTACAACACCAAACCAGTCACTGCAACATTAAACCAGTCACTCCAACACCAAACCAGTCACTACAAACACCAAACCAGTCACTGCAACACCAAACCAGTCACTGCAACACCAAACCAGTCACTACAACACCAAACCAGTAACTACAACACCAAACCAGTCACTAACACATCAAACCAGTCACTGCAACACCAAACCAGTCACTACAAACACCAACAACCAGTCACTGCAACACCAAACCAGTCACTGCAACACCAAACCAGTCACTACAACACCAAACCAGTCACTGCAACACCAAACCAGTCACTGCAACACCAAACCAGTCACTCCAACACCAAACCAGTCACTGCAACACCAAACCAGTCACTGCAACACCAAACCAGTCACTGCAACACCAAACCAGTCACTGCAACATCAAACCAGTCACTAACAACACCAAACCAGTCACTACAACACCAAACCCAGTCACTACAACATCAAACCAGTCACTGCAACACCAAACCAGTCACTACAACACCAAACCAGTCACTGCAACACCAAACCAGTCACTCCAACACCAAACCAGTCACTGCAACACCAAACCAGTCACTGCAACACCAAACCAGTAACTACAACACCAAACCAGTAACTACAACACCAAACCAGTCACTACAACACCAAACCAGTCACTGCAACACCAAACCAGTCACTACAACACCAAACCAGTCACTGCAACACCAAACCAGTCACTGCAACACCAAACCAGTCACTCCAACACCAAACCAGTCACTGCAACACCAAACCAGTCACTGCAACACCAAACCAGTCACTGCAACACCAAACCAGTCACTGCAACACCAAACCAGTCACTGCAACACCAAACCAGTCACTGCAACATCAAACCAGTCACTGCAACACCAAACCAGTCACTGCAACACCAAACCAGTCACTGCAACACCAAACCAGTCACTGCAACACCAAACCAGTCACTGCAACATCAAACCAGTCACTGCAACACCAAACCAGTCACTGCAACACCAAACCAGTCACTGCAACACCAAACCAGTCACTGCAACACCAGTGATGAAGGGATATTTCTATAATGATGAGCTAGTTGTTAGTAAAACAGTGCTGGTAGACCGTTCCTCAAGTTAATCACTGGTTATACTAGCCTGGCTTTAAGATCTGAAATGTTTCTCCTGAGAGATCACTGGAACTGGAGACGCATGTCGAGCCACATATCAATTCTCAGCTCTAAATGAAAAACTGTGTGGATTTGGGCCGGATTCGCTACATTTCCTCAGCCGTTGCCATGGTGACGGCCTGACAGCATCCCTCAGCCGTTGCCATGGTGACGGAGGATGGTTGCCGTGTTTGGGTTTCTGTTTCGCCGCAGGTGATTCTCAAGAAGCAACAACAACAGAAGCCGAATTCATGCATTGATAAATCATAACATTTTAATTATGACATGCTAAGTCATAATTCTAACATAAAAAGTAAAAATTTACATTTAAATCTGATTTTTAATACTATTTTTATTTTGAACTTTTATCATATAATTTCAACTTTTTGCCAATTTCAACTTTTTATCTCATAATTAGGACTTTTTATCTCAGTATTTCATCATTTTGACTTTTGTTTCATGATTGACTTTTTAATCTCATAATTTAGACTTTTTATCTTATTTTACGACTTAGTCGTACTTATGAGACTATTTTATCTCATAATTTTGACATTATCTCATAATTTTGACTTATTTGTAGTATTTGATCATTTTTGACGTTTGTCTAATTTTCTATTTTATCTCATAATTGAATATTGAATGCCCTATGATAAAATATAAAATACTAAACTTTTGACTTGATCTCATAATTATGATTTAGTATTGACTATTTTATCTAATAATTTTGACTTTATCTCATAATTATGACTTAGTATTTTATCATTTTGATGTGTCTAATTGTCTATTTTATCTCATAATTGACTATTTTATCTAATAATTTCGACTTTATCTCATAATTATGACTTAGTATTTTATCATTTTGATGTCTAATTGTCTATTTTATCTCATAATTGACTATTTTATCTAATAATTTCGACTTTATCTCATAATTATGACTTAGTATTTTATCATTTTGATGTGTCTAATTGT
>CM070840.1:1049607-1057107 GCA_036326025.1 Chrosomus eos
AATTAGAATTATCAGCCATCTCTCTTTTTTATATGCTAATTGACCCTAATGAAAAGACGATTCTTTATTTCAGCGCAGGAGGAGAAGAACTCGACATTATATCATTCACTGAGTCTGAGTGGAGCAGAGAGAGAGAGAGAGAGAGAGAGAGAGAGAGAGAGAGAGAGAGAGAGAGAGAGAGAGAGAGAGAGAGAGAGGAGAGAGAGAGAGAGAGAGAGAGAGAGAGAGAGAGAGAGAGAGAGAGAGTGTGTGTGTGTGTGTGTGTGTGTGTGTGTGTGTGTGTGTGTGTGTGGTGAGTGAGTGAGTGAGTGAGTGAGTGAGTGAGTGAGTGAGTGTTGTGTGTGTGTGTGTGTGTGTGTGTGTGTGTGTGTGTGTGTGTGTGTGTGTGTGTGTGTGTGTGTGTGTGTGTGAGTGAGTGAGTGAGTGAGTGGTGTGTGAGTGTGAGTGTGTGTGTGTGTGTGTGTGTGTGTGTGTTGTGTGTGTGTGTGTGTGTGTGTGTGTGTGTGTGTGTGTGTGTGTGTGTGTGTGTGTGTGTGAGTGTGTGTGAGTGTGTGTGTGTGTGTGTGTGTGAGTTATCTCCAGTAAGGTCAGGTAAACGTGTTCAGAACGAGGATTATTAGAGAGCAGCTTCACTCCTGATGCTCGGGGAAATCACACAAGTTTCTTCAAA
This sequence comes from Chrosomus eos, assembly GCA_036326025.1. Lineage (NCBI taxonomy): Eukaryota > Metazoa > Chordata > Actinopteri > Cypriniformes > Leuciscidae > Chrosomus > Chrosomus eos. The sequence goes on from CM070840.1 coordinate 1,050,278, forward strand.
TCAAACTTCTCGTGGCCTTTCAGTGTTTCTCAGCGCCGCCGTGAGAAGTGTCGACACACACTGAGATTCAGGGTTTCCGCGGTCATGGAAAACAGATATACTTCACAGAATTGGAAATGTCATAAAAAAACACAACATCGGCTCTAAATGTTTTTATTTTGCAGAGTAACGTTTATATGATCACTTCTGTGGGGTTTTATTGAGACGTTTGTACATTAATAAGGATAATCAGTAACACTTTAACATTGATTAATGCATTAACTAACATGAACTATCAATGAGCAATACATTTGTTTTAGAGTATTTGTAAATGTCAGTTAATATTTGTTTTTACTGTTAACTCATGTTAGTTCACAATATACACTCACCTAAAGGATTATTAGGAACACCATACTAATACTGTGTTTGACCTTCAGAACTGCCTTAATTCTACGTGGCATTGATTCACCAAGGTGCTGAAAGCATTCTTTAGAAACGTTGGCCCATATTGATAGGATAGCATCTTGCAGTTGATGGAGATTTGTGGGATGCACATCCAAGACACGAAGCTCCCGTTCCACCACATCCCAAAGATGCTCTATTGGGTTGAGATCTGGTGACTGTGGGGGCCATTTTAGTACAGTGAACTCACTGTCGTGTTCAATAAACCAATTTGAAATGATTGGAGCTTTGTGACATGGTGCATTATCCTGCTGGAAGTAGCCATCAGAGGATGGGTACATGGTGGCCATAAAGGGATGGACATGGTCAGAAACAATGCTCAGGTAGGCCGTGGCATTTAAACGATGCCCAATTGGCACTAAGGGGCCTAAAGTGTGCCAAGAAAACATCCCCCACACCATTACACCACCACCACCAGCCTGCACAGTGGTAACAAGGCATGATGGATCCATGTTCTCATTCTGTTTACGCCAAATTCTGACTCTACCATCTGAATGTCTCAACAGAAATCGAGACTCATCAGACCAGGCAACATTTTTCCAGTCTTCAACTGTCCAATTTTGGTGAGCTATTGCAAATTGTAGCCTCTTTTTCCTATTTGTAGTGGAGATGAGTGGTACCCGGTGGGGTCTTCTGCTATTGTAGCCCATCCGCCTCAAGGTTGTGTGTGTTGTGGCTTCACAAATGCTTTGCTGCATACCTGGGTTGTAACGAGTGGTTATTTCAGTCAAAGTTGCTCTTCTATCAGCTTGAATCAGTCGGCCCATTCTCCTCTGACCTCTAGCATCAACAAGGCATTTTCGCCCACAGGACTGCCGCATACTGGATGCTTTTCCCTTTTCACACCATTCTTTGTAAACCCTAGAAATGGTTGTTTGTGCAAATCCCAGTAACTGAGCAGATTGTGAAATACTCAGACCGGCCCGTCTGGCACCAACAACCATGCCACGCTCAAAATTGCTTAAATCACCTTTCTTTCCCATTCTGACATTCAGTTTGGAGTTCAGGAGATTGTCTTGACCAGGACCACACCCCTAAATGCATTGAAGCAACTGCCATGTGATTGGTTGATTAGATAATTACATTAATGAGGAATTGAACAGGTGTTCCTAATAATCCTTTAGGTGAGTGTATTAACTAATGTTAACAGATGAAACTTTTGATTTAAAAAATGTATTAGTAAATGTTGAAATTAACTAGTGCTGGGCTACTATTAATCATAATTAATCACATCCAAAATACTATTAATTGGGTAACGCTTCCTTTTACAGTCCAGTTACCCATGTAAATACTATGTACTTATTTTAGTAACTACAATTACTGGGAAAGAACTAGTACTACCCCTAAACCTACCCCTGTTCCATGTACTTACCTTATATTAGCCAGTACTTTCTAGGTAAGTACACTGTAAGTACTGTACTGTAAAAGAAAGTGTTACCATTAATTGTTGCCCAACACTAAAATGAACATTAACTGAGATGAATAAGTGATGTGGAAGTGTTGTTTATTATCATGTTAACTAAGTAACCTTACTATAAAGTTACCAGATAATCATTTAAATTTAGTGTATTAAAATGCTTGATACCTGATACATTATGAAACATTTTTTTTTGTTTATCTGCTAATTATGAACATGTAAAAATATAATCTAGCTACTTAAACTTTTTTAAGTATTTATGAATTAAGAATACCATTTATGAATATAATGTAAATTTGAACTTCTTAAATATTCAAATAAATATTAAATAATGACACTATTCTTTATTTATTAAACCTGTGAGTCGGGTTCTCTATGGTCTGTTCTAACTACATGTGTTTTCTTAAACTGAAAAATTACATTTACAATTACAAAATGACAATCAACCAAGAGTCAGAATCTCCTACGTTCTTTTAAACACACCGAAGCTTCTTCAGATTCCTGCAGATGTTTCTGTAAGATGAAGATAAAAACACACGATCTCTGCTAATAAGCGTGTCTGAGAACACCAGGCCATCGCTTGACCTCGAGAAACATCGAGCCGCTGTGAAGCAACTGAAGAAACCAGGAACTTCTTAAAGGAGATAATTGGAGGAAGACGAGCGTTTGGCTGAAGGTCACCGGAGACTCGTGGACTTTTGTTTTCCTGTAAACGAGTGTCACCGAGGAGAACAGAAACGGCTTTCTGTAATCGCGGGCGCTTTGCTAATTGGGAGCAATTAAAGAACAGCATGAAGCGAGTGATGAGAAACACTGGAAGGAGGATTTAACTTTAGCTGAGCACGACTCCTCAAACTCAGAGAAGAGGGCTTTATTTGAGTTGCAGGAGTCTGAAGACACTCTTTTAGGCAATAAATAACAATAAAAAATGAGTCGGCTTTCATTGCAAAGGGCAAAAAACTGACAGCGTTTAAATTATTCTCGGTCCACTGGCTGCTAATTACCAGCTCGATGTTTCTCTCCAATAACGGCTGCTTTTCTCCTTCTGAGACCTTTAGAGTCACTGAACATGTGACAAAAATTAACTAATCAATATCCCCAGCTGATTAATCACAGTGCGTTAAGACTATTGTTTTGTATTACACGTTTAAATATGCAAATGAGCTATTGTCTACTTAAATATGCGCTCATTCGCATACATTCCGGGAACAGAAATCTGAACATCGGATAAAGCCAGGCTCAAAATTCTTGTTTGATTTTGTTGACATATTGAAGGTTTTTACAGAGGGGGTTTTGGGATTTCTCTTTTTATTACTCCATAAACCAGAAAATACAGTCAACAGACAGAATATAAATACATTTTCACCATGTTTTTAGGAGTATCAAATGTTGTATCAGGCGAAATGATGTCTGAAAAGACCTTCAGAATATAGATATGAATAAAACTGTAAAGTTGGGTGTGTGTTAAAACTGCCGAAGTGGAGAGTTCTGACTCTAACTCACCGAATTTAAAGATCTACAGACACTAATAGATCAAGTGCAATAAAAGAAACACTTAAATGTGTGTTTCGGATGTTTTCGTTCCATTAGTCACATTTTATGGATCTGTAGTGTCTGACTGTTTATGACTGAACATGACTGATCTTGTTTATGGTTATAATTAGGATATGTAAAAAATAGCGTAATGACATAGAAATAGCGTAATGACGTAGAAATAGCGTAAAGACGTAGAAAATAGCGTAATGATGATAGAAATAGCGAATGACGTTAGAAATAGCATAATGACGTAGAAATAGTGTAATTATGTAAAAATAGCGTAATGACGTAGAAATAGCGTAATTATGTAAATAGCGTAATGACGTAGATATAGCGTTAATTATGTAAAAATAGAGTAATGACGTAGAAATAGCGTAATTATGTAAAAATTGCGTAATGACGTTAGAAAATAGCAGAATGACGTAGAAATAGCAGAATGACGTAGAAATAGCGTAATGACGTAGAAATAGCGTAATTATGTAAAAAACCATAATGATGTGAAATAGCGTAAAGATGTAGATATAGCGTAATGATGTAAAAATAGCGTAATGACGTAGAAATAGCGAATGATGTAGAAATAGCGTAATGATGTAGAAAATAGCGTAATGATGTAGAAATAGCGTAATGATGTAGAAATAGCAGAATGACGTAGAAATAGCATAATGACGTAGAAATACTGTAATTATGTAAAAATAGCGTAATGATGTAGAAATAGCGTAATGACGTAGAAATAGCGTAATTATGTAAAAATTAGAGTAATGACGTAGAAATAGCATAACTATGTAAAAAATAGCGTTAATGACGTAGAAATGCGTAACTATGTAAAAATAGCGTAATGATGTGAATGGAATGACGTAGATTATAGCGTAATTATGTAAAATAGAGAATGACGTAGAAATAGCGTAATATGTAAAAAAGCGTAATGACGTAGAATAGCGTAACTATGTAAAAATAGCGTAATGATGTAGAATAGCTAACTATGTAAAAATAGCGTAATGACGTAGAAATAGCAGAATGACGTAGAATCAGCAGAATGACGTAGAAATAGAGAATGACGTAAATAGCGTTATTATGTAAAAATAGCGTAATGACGTAGAAAATGCAGAATGACGTAGAAATAGCGTTATTAGTAAAAATAGCGTAATGATGTAGAAATGGTTATATGAGAATAGCAGAATGACCAAATAGCGTATGATGTAGAAATAGCGTAATGACGTAGAAATAGCAATGACGTAGAATAGCTAATGATAGAATAGCGTAATATGTAGAAATAGCGTATGATGTAGAAATAGCGTAATGGGTTAGAAATAGCATAATTTGTAAAAATAGCGTAATGACTAAGAATAGCGTAATGACGTAAAAAAACTATACGAAGTAGGTATGCGAAGAAATAGCGTAATGACGTAGACTAGATAATGACTAGAATTAGTAATGGAGTAGAAATAGCGTAATGAGTAGAAATAGCGTAATGAGTGAATAGGTAATGAGTAGAAATAGCGAATGACGAGAAATAGCAAATGACTAGAAATAGCGTAATGAGTAGAAATAGGTAATGATGTAGAAATAGCGTAATGCGTAGAAATAGCGTAATAGTAAAATAGGTTAATACGAATGTAGAAAATAGCGTAATAGAAAATAGCGTAATGACGTAGAAATAGCGTAATGAGAAAAAGCGTAATGAGTAGAAATAGCGTAATGAGTAGAATAGCGAATGAGTAGAAATAGCGTAATGAGTAGAAATAGCGTAATTATGTAAAAATATAAAGATGTAGAAATAGCGAAGTGTAGTAGAAGAAATAGCGTAATAGTAAAATAGGTAATGATGTAGAAATAGCGTAATGAGTTGAAATGCGTAATGATGTAGAAATAGAGTAATGATGTAGAATAGCGAATGAGTAAAATAGCTAATGACGTAGAAATACGAAATTAAATGAATGATAGAAATAGGTAATGAGTAGAATAGCGTAATAGTATAGTAAGTAGAATAGCTAATATGTAAAATAGGAATGAGTAGAAATAGCGAATAGTAAAATAGCGTAAGATGTAGAAATAGCGTAAGAGTAGAAATAGCGTAATATGTAAATGAGTAATGACGTAGAAATAGCGTAATATGTAAAAATAGCGAATAGTGAAATGTATATGTAAAAATAGCGTAATGATGTAGAAATAGCGTAATGAAATGAATGTAGAAATAGCGAATAGTAAATAGCGAATGAGTTAGAAATAGCAATGACGTAGAAATAGCGTATTATGTAAAAATAGGTAATGACGTAGAAATAGGAATAGTAGAAATAGCGTAATGAAAAATAGCGTAATATGTAGAAATAGGTATGATGTAGAAATAGCGTAATGAGTAAAATAGCGTAATATGTAAAATAGCGTAATGACGTAGAAATAGCGAATGACGTAGAAATAGCTAATGATAGAAATGCTAATAGTAGAAAATAGCGTAATTGATGTAGAAAATAGCGTAATGGTAGAAATAAGATAATGAGTAAAATAGCGTAATATGTAGAAAATAGCGTAATGACGTAGAAATAGCGTAATTGATAGTAAGAAATAGCGTAATGACGAAGAATAGCGTAATGACGTAGAAATAGCGTAAAGAAGTAGAAAAGCGTATATGAAAAATAGCGTAATGACGTAGAAATAGCGTAATGACGTAGAAATGCGTAATGATGTAGAAATAGCGTAATGAGTAGAAATAGCGTAATGATGTAGAAATAGAGTAATGATGTAGAAATAGCGTAATGAGTAGAAATAGAATACGAGAATAGCATATGACTAGAAATAGCGTAATTATGTAGAAATAGCGTAATGATGTAGAAATAGCGTAATGCGTAGAAATAGCGAATATGAAAAGTATGGAAATAGCGTAATGACGTAGAAATAGCGTAATGACGAAGAAATAGCGTAATGACGAAGAATAGGTAATGACGTAATACGAAGTAGAAATAGCGTAATGATGTAGAAATAGCGTAATGAGTAGAAATAGCGTAATGATGTAGAAAATAGCAAGTAAGAGTAATGATAGAAATAGCGTAATGAGTAGAAATAGCGTAATGTATGTAGAAAATAGAGTAATGATGTAGAAATAGGTAATGATGTAGAAATAGTAATGATGTGAAATAGCGTAATGATGTAAAAATAGGTAATGAGTAGAAATAGCTAATGACGTAGAAATAGCGTAATGAGAGAAATAGCGTAATGATGTAGAAATAGCGTAATGAGTAAAATAGCGTAATTATGTAAAAATAGAGTAATGATGTAGAAATAGCGTAATGATGTAGAAATAGCGTAATGATGTAGAAATAGCGTAATGATGTAGAAATAGCGTAATGATGTAGAAATAGCATAAGTACGTAGAAATAGCGTAAATGATGTAGAAATAGCGTAATGATGTAGAAATAGCGTAATGATGTAGAAATAGCATAAT
>CM070840.1:1074607-1077107 GCA_036326025.1 Chrosomus eos
AGCTGCAGTGCATGTAGACTCCGCTAGGGGCCGGTCCCAGAGGGAGCAGATGTTCATAGACCCTCATATTAAAATGCCCGTTTTCACAGCATAAATTCATGCTTTTACAGGTTGGTCTCATGGACTTTTATTGTATTTCTCGATAGGTTCCGAGTGTCTGACAACTGTGAGGAGGTGAATTTTTTTCTAACTCGTTAGTTTAGATCGTATTTAGATATAAAATGTATGACAAATAAGGGCGTGGTTAACTTTGATTGACAGCTGATAACGGGCTGCGCCGAGTGGAGTTCCTGAAATGTGACGTCTCGGCCATGATCTGACCCAACACATCACAACACCTCTGTGTCCTTTCTGAACATTTGTATTGAAATATCGTACATAAAATGGGTTGCTCTGCTATAAACTGCACTAACCGACTCTAGCTATTGTTTCCATCCACACGTGTTTATCCGCATTAAGTGATATGGAATGAAAAATGCCTTATGGAAACAGTAAAATTGGATTGAATGTCATGAATATCGACTCAAATGAAATGTGTTCGGTCTCATGGGATTTTATCTTGATGGATATACGGCTTATGCGATAAACGCCGATGGAAACGTTATTATGGCGCGATACATTTTGTCTAGCAAAACTTTGTTCGCAAATGTTTGCTTGAATGTTGTGAGAAACTGAATGGAAACACCTTAAAATGTCTCAAATCAATTCGATATACCAGTTTGATCGCAGAACAGCATGTGACGTCATTACACACAGGTTTATATCCGCTTTAAAGCCGCTGGATGGAAACACACTTTCACCAGCTTTATTCACACGAGTTTATTACCGAACTTCAGATTATTCCATTGACCAGTGGATGGAGACATGGCTAGTGTAGGAGTAAGTTACGTCGCTCCATTTTTCCCGGTAAGTCACATTCCACTACTATTTCAGGTAACGTTAGTTAGCACTATTTATCTTTAGCGACAGTGTTTGTGGGCAGTGGCACTGCAACGGTTAGCATTAAATCGCCTCAGATAAGTTAGCGTCCGAGCTACTTTACCTATGGTTATACGTTAACCGGTTATAACTGACGTTTGAAACACTGTAAATGCGTGTGCCAAATGAAAAAATGTAACATAAGAATAGACTGATATGTCCTACATTGGAGTGTTGATATAGCATTTTGAGCATTAACAGATGGTTGTACTCGTCAGCAGCTTTGCAGTGAATGTAGTAGCCGTAAGCCCTATCCGCACGGGATTAGCATTACCTGGAGACCTCTAGTCATGTGTAATAACCGTGGCGTTTGTCTGAGATCTTAATCCCGTGCGAATCGGCCAAGTCTGTAATTTGTAAAGTAAAAATTCCCCCGCAAATTACCTACTACATTTCTCTGAACACGAGATCCTGTGATAATAGAGGGTTTTCACGACGCGTCATAAATCCGGAAGTCGGCCATTTTGGAGGCACTGAATAATAATAATAATATTTAATGTATTAATTTATTTTATTTTTACAATTATTATTATTAGTAGTAGTAATAATACACATTTTAAATATATATTTATACATAAATTAATAATAATAAAAATGTAAACAATAAATAAATAAATTATTATTATTACCGTATTATTGTATTTGGTTCCTAGTGAATGTAATCTTGAGTGAGATTGAGTCGACTTTAAAGTCCAGCTACAAATTCAGAATAAAACAAAAAAATCTAATATTTCATGTGTTTACTTGCATGTCATGTGGCCAATAGCCATCATCAGAGAACCATAACGTATAAATGAGTTATTAAATAACTGAAGTATCCCCGAGTAGATTTCTAGTAAATATAAAGTCGTGTTTGGCTGTAGTGAGAAGCTAAAGCTCCTGCAACACGAGACTCGAGCTGTAATAATAATTCTCCTGGATGATGCAGAAGCGTTTCTGAATATAATCTTTCATCATGATGAGGAGAGCTGCACTTGTGTTCTCTTCTGCGCTGCTAATGTAACTTAATGAAGAGTCGCTGAGGGGCTTCATCTGAATAAATCATGCTAACGGCGGCTAATGCTAATGCCAGTCCGTTCTCATTACGATCTGAGGACACAGAGATCGAGGATCCACTGAGAAACAAGAGGATCTTAAACCTGGAGAACTCCTCTGATCCCAGCGGATCATCACTGATGAACAACACAAACTAATGCGGGAATGATGAATTATGCAGCATCTTTATTCTGGACCAGCAGAAATACACTTATCCCGTCTCAAAACTCATAATGCATCAGCTAACGCAGAGCTGCACGAGTGTGAAGCCCAGAGAACTGCCCATATTCAGACATGTTTCTAACACTCGTCTACCATTGGTTGGCCAAACAGATAGCCCCGCCCAAAACGCACACTATTGGTTGAGACAGGGGTTGCAGAGTGCTGGGGTCTATGCGCAAGTTTAGAGAAAATCAGCATAAAATATATTTTTAAATAAATACGTAAATAATTTGATTAAAATAAAAAAAATGACAGATAAAAGACA
>CM070840.1:1082107-1094607 GCA_036326025.1 Chrosomus eos
TTGGGAAAAATTAAACCATTCATAAGGTAGAAAATGTACAAAATGACAGTAAAAATATAAAACAAATTTTAAATAATAAAATTGTTAATGTTTTATAAAGTCAATTGAAAATTTGAAAAATGTAAGTTAAATATTTAAAAAATCTAGAAAAATATAACCAGAACACACAGAATTTGGGTAACAATAAAAGATTTCCCTAAAATGCTGTATATAATATATAATAAATTGTTGTTCAATCAATTAGACATGTTTTTTGATTACAAATATTTTGTATAACCATTAAAACACAATCACAAGAATGAAATTGATTATGATCAGAGATTATTAACGATAGTGTCGTACCGTCCTCGTCGGTCAGCACGTCCAGCTCGTCGCTCTCCTTCACGCCCTCGCGGTTGCGCAGTAGCAGTCGGATGCTAACGTTGGTGTACGGCGGGAGGTTTCGGATGGTGTGTTTGGGCGACACACTCTGCGTATCGTAACACACCTCCTCGCGCGTCTCCTCTTTAGCGCTAGCCGTGTAGCGGTACTGCACCGTCAGGTTGTAGCTGTAGCATCGCGTCACGTTGTATCCGAACGGCTCCCAGCGGATCGTGAACTGCCGGGATTCGATGTCCACGACCTGGAGTCTCCGAGGGCCGTGCATGGGGTCTGAAACAGGAGCACTGGGTTTCATTAAAGGGGCGAAAGCTACGAATACAACTACAGCAAATATTACAATGTAAATCAGCTGTTTTATATAGTAAAGTGTAATTTATTCCTGTGATCAAAGCTGAATTTATCATCATTACTCCAGTCTTCAGTGTCACATGATCCTTCAGAAATCACTATAATATGATGATCTGATGCTCGAGAAACATTTATGATTATTATCAGTGTTGAAAACAGTTGTGCTATTTGTATTAAATATACACTGATGCACACAAGCTTGAGTCTTCGAACAGGAGGAATGATTGCATTGTGAAATCATACAATCTTTTCAATGCAAGAATAGCAACTATGATATCAGAGAGGATCTCAATCAGATTTTTTTTAATAAATAATTTAAATATAAATTGATGTCTTGGGGATCTGAGACATGCAACACATGAGAAATCATTGCATTTTGGTTAAAAATAAATATTAAGAAACTATATTTTGCTTAAGCAAATGAAGAAACAATTTTTAAGAGCATTCAGATGTTTTTTTATTTGAATGAGAATTATTATTTTTTTAATTGTTATGAAAAAAACCCACTTTTTTATGCAAAACATAATTTGTATTTCTTTTCCTTTTGATTTTGCCATCATATATGATCCATTCATATTTTTGTGATATGCACCCAATTATGGAGCTGGTAAGAGAATAAAGCATGTTTTCTAAAGCGTATGTAAATCAGCCGCGTCTCCTCCAGTTATTCTCCAGACCGGCTGGAGCTCGACTCCCTCGGGAACACCGGCTCTGGTAATGGGATCAATTTCCATTCCGGGCTCAATTTGAGCAGCATTTCTGTGGGATTTGGCTCTACAGCTCTCGTGTTCACGATCCGAAGGCAATCTGATGTTCCTGATGAGGAACCGAGGAGCTTAACCTGCTTCTGTCCCACTTCAGACGAGACGAGCGAGCGAGCGACCGCACACACACACACACACACACAGAAAGCACAGGGAAATGAAGCTGATCTTTATTCAGTGCATGTGTGGCTGAAGATTAAAACAAGGGTTTGGAAACAGCGTTTAATCAGAGGTCGTGTAAGGAACCACTAGAGGAGAGTTTAACAGACTCACGGCTCACATTAATCATTAAAAGCCTCTCAATTACTTCAGTGACGGACAAGACAAGACAAAGACTGAGCTGGAGAAGACTGAGTGATGTTAGCATGTGTGTTTTTACCATTCAAATCTCCATTTTCCTGAGGGAAGTAAGATTGCATTTCATCTTTCACACGCCTGAGATCCGATTATAATGTGAGATCACGATCACGTCGCTCTCTTCTGCAGTTATATGATGGATTCCATCAAAAGCAGATTCAATTCGCTCATATTCATCATAACCGCATCAGATGTAAGCGCTGCTCGTTCTTTATGAAAGTGGGCGATTTTATCCAGAGCGTGCGAGTAAAAGCGTTCTGATCAGCAATAACCCAAAATAAACACACAATCCCCTGTAATCTGTATTGCACTTAAAAAAATGATATTATTAATTTGAGTGTAAATTGTTATATATATACACTACTATTACTACTGTACTACTAATACTGTGAAATATCATTCCAGTGTAAATCAGCAGTTTTCTATGTGAATATATAATTTATTCCTGTGATTTCAGCATCATTACTCCAGTCTTCAGTGTCACATGATCCTTCAGAAATCACTATAATATGATGATCTGATGCTCATTTATGATTATTATCAGTGTTGGACACGTTTATTTGAAGCAGAAGTGTTTGTAAGGTTATAAGCGTGTTCTCGGCTCTCTGGAGAGATTGTGGAGGAAAGTGTTTGAGAGCGAGAACAATCGGAGCACTTCGGCACTGCGCTATTGTCAAATATCCGGATTTAAAACTTTTAAATGAGAGCTTGATATTCTGCAAAGAAGGAAACCTAGTGATTTTCTCTTTCACTTCCATCTCGGGCTGTTGCTAAAAGCGCTGTGAGAGAGTGGGATTGTGAGATGAAATGGCCGGATCGAGGATTCGAGAGAGAAGTGCAGCCTTAACAGAGGAGGAGTGAAACCCTGCTGATCCTACAGGGAATAATGAGACTCCGAGCATTACAGCCGGAATAACGGAGAGAGAGAGAGAGAGAGAGAGGAGAGAGAGAGAGAGAGAGAGAGAGAGAGAGAGAGAGAGAGGAGAGAGAGAGAGAGAGAGAGAGAGAGAGGAGAGAGAGAGAAGAGAGAGAGAGAGAGAGAGAGAGAGAGAGAGAGAGAGAGAGAGAGAGAGAGAGAGAGAGAGAGAGAGAGAGAGAGAGAGAGAGAGAACCAGGGCCTTTCCATCTCAACACAATCATGTCATCAATACAGATTTTCACTTATTCACACCATTGTATCTCTCTATTAGTGTTACTCGATCGTAGTGCTGCATTTTAACTATCGACCACAACATTCTTTTAAATAGACTAGAAAACTATGTTGGCATTAGTGGAATTGCACTAGCATGGTTTAAATCATACTTATCTGACCGTTTTCAGTTTGTTGCAGTAAATGAAGAGATGTCTTATCGATCACAAGTTCAGTACGGCGTACCACAAGGCTCAGTACTAGGACCGCTGCTGTTCACTCTGTACATGCTACCATTAGGAGATATAATTAGGAAATATGGAATTAGCTTTCACTGTTATGCTGATGATACTCAGCTGTATATTTCTTCAAAAACCTAACGAAACTTACCAATTCACAAAATTAACGGAATGCATAGCTGATATAAAAAATTGGATGACCAGTTATTTCCTATTACTAAATTCTGAAAAAACAGAGATCCTAATCATTGGACAAAAAACTTCCACACGTAATAACCTAGAATACTGTCTAACACTTGATGGCTGCTCTGTTAAGTCTTCGTCGTCAGTCAGGAACCTGGGTGTGCTCTTTGATACCAATCTTTCATTTGAAAGTCACGTGTCTAGTATCTGTAAAACAGCATTTTTCCATCTTAAAAATATATCTAAATTACGTCATATGCTCTCACTGACGAATGTGGAACAATTAGTTCATGCGTTCATGACCTCAAGGCTAGATTATTGTAATGCTCTACTGGGTGGTTGCCCTGCACGCTTAATAAACAAACTACAGCTGGTACAAAACGCAGCCGCTAGAGTTCTTACTGCCTGTTAAACATCGTATACATGAGTTCCGGTTAGTGACCAATGGAGTAAAGACGTGACTCTAGGGGCTCCTGCAGAAACTTTTTATAAAGACTATCAGGGTGTCTTTATAAGACGTGGTGTGTACAGATTTTGAGATCATAGAGCTTCTTTGATTTTATTAAGTGCTGATATGCCTCCAAAACCCAAAAATACGGATAACCAGACGGCATCGAGAGCGCGGCCTAATGCAGGGGCTACATCCCCGGCCCAACGTGATCCTGTCGGACCGCCGCCTCACGACGGAGATGGCGTTAGCACCGTCACAGCTTTGAGTATGGCCTCTGCGGACTTTAAAACCGAACTTCTGGCTGCTCTCCGAGAAGAGATGGTGGGCATTTTCAAGTCTGAGTTACAGATGGCTATGACTGAAAACTTATCCCAAATAAAGTCAGAATTGCAAAGTGTGAAAACGGAGCTGACGGCTAACTTAGCCGCTACAAAGCGTGACGTGGGTGAGCTAAGGGGGACTGTGAGTGAGATGGAGGAATCGTTGTCAACCTGCACAGACGACGTGGCGTACCTCAAGAGTAAAGTGGATAGCCTGTCCAATAAAGTTCTGGCTCTTGAGAATAAATGTGAAGATCTAGAAAGTAGATCTCGCCGCAATAACATCCGTATAATCGGGTTATCTGAGCAATGTGACACGGTTACCGCGGCGACTACCTCCGCTCTGCTTAAGGAGGCGCTTAACTTGGAAAAAGCACCTCTTATTGATCGTGCTCATCGATCCCTAAACCCCAAGCCCAAACCCGGAGAGCGGCCACGCCCCATAATAGCACGTTTGCACTATTACGCAGATTGTGTCGACATCCTTCAACGTGCCAGGGCCCAGCAGCGGATAAAGATTGGGGACTCTACAATCTCCATCTTCCCGGATCACACAGCCCGGACGGCGAGAGCACGCGCTGCCTTTAATGATGTCAGGAGGCAACTCAGGGACATTCCAGGCATACGGTATGGTCTGATATATCCTGCTCTCCTCCGGATCACAACGAGTAGAGGAGTTACAAAGGATTTCACATCCCCTGGAGAGGCTGCTGTTTTTATCAAAACCCTTAAATAGGTGAACCCTTAATTAGGTGAAGCTGATTTTAAGTGCCACCTGCTTACAGAATGACTGTAACATCAAAGTAATTTGATTTTGAGACATAAGTAACAGTGGCACAAATATTAGGGGTGTGCGATTTTATCGATTCTGCGATATAAATCGATATTTTTGCCCCCAAGAAAGTATCGATTTTTAAGCCGCGAGTATCGATATATAAGTCCCATTCAACCCCCCCGTGTTTAACTTTGCTCGTCAAGGGGCCGTTCACATATCGTGTCTTTTGCGCACTCAAGTTCGTTATTTCAAATGTAGGCGCGCGGTAAGCGTGCTCATAATTGAAGCAACGCGCTCATTTTCTCCAGGCGCAGCGAGATGAAAACACCTCAACTTTTCAGAATGGCGCAAGCGCACCGTGACCGCAGTTCATGTGACAAAAACCAACCATCAGCTTCACCCTTTCCATAACAACATTAAAAGCTCGGTCAACATGAAGCATGGGGGTGCACCCAAACACTACGGTTGTTTTTCTTTTCTCTGTAGATAAATGTTGTAGCAGAGCTATAGCAAGCGTTTTTCGGTGGTGGAAATCCATTAGCTACTAAAACTTCTTTGTCGTTGTGGAGAGCGCAGGTCATGGTTGCTTAGCAACGACAGACGCCACGGGAAAATTGGACCTAATTTTACTATTAATAATAAAAGATAAGCTAATGTGCATTGTAAATGTCTGTAATTTATCTTTTTTGACTCATTCTTTTTATAAAAATGATTTAAAGGCTGAAATATGTGAGGTTTATCTTTTTATTTAAACCTTTTTTCTCAAAACTTTATTTGCACTTTTCTACTCTCCATTGCTAATTGCAATACTGCACTTTATTTACTTTTCAAAGGCTTGCAAGCTACAGTTTCAATGGAACTAATTTTCTCAACACATCTTTAATTCATTTTGTCCAGCATTTTTTAATGACTCTGTCCAGTCAGAGACATAAATTGTGTAATTGATGTTTTTAGTTTTCAGTTCAATTAATTCAATCCAAGTAAATGGAACACTCACAAGATGTCACCAAAATCACTCTGTCCCCTTTAAATCTTTCAGGAAATGATGTAAGTGTATCGAATTATATCGAATCGTATCGTTGGCTGAATATCGTGATATATATCGTATCGTGAGCTGAATATCGTGTATCGTATCGTATCGTGAGATTAGTGAATCGCTACAGCCCTAACAAATATGTTATTATTTTGATAAGCTAATATATTTCTCAGGTTCACACAAGTTGCTCTGTTCTAGTTGAATGTACACCCTGTAATTTAAGTTACACATTTTATTATTGTTGTGCAGGAGCTCCTGTGGAGTTTGGTGAAGTATGAAGATAACGGTTAGGTCTAATACACGGAGTTTAGTGTTTCTGCTAATGACTCCTAGTGGAGTCTGCACCGGTATCCTATCGTTTGGGGATGGGGTAATAGTAGGTGCGAGGGGTGGGGGGTTGGATTTATCTACTATTTTTGTCTTCTTCTTCTTTTTTTTTTTTTTTTTTTTTTTTTTTTTTTTGTTGTTGTTGGAGTTCGAATTGTGGTTGCAATTTCACTTGTGATATAAACTAAACATGACAAGTATTAAAGCTTTAAATACGAGATTCGTTAGTTGGAATATCAAGGGTTTGGGGAGTGCTGTCAAACGCTCAAAGGTGTTTTCTCATTTAAAGCGTTTAAAGCCTGATATTGTTTTTCTGCAGGAGACCCACATGCGAAATAATGACCAGGCACGGTTGAGATGTCCCTGGGTTGCAGAAGTATTCCATTCCAGCTTCAATTCTAAGGCCAGAGGGGTTGCCATTCTGATTAGTAAATCAGTTCCATTTACACAGACCAAAATCATTTCTGACAAGGACGGCAGGTACCTGATCATTTTAGGAACTATATACCAGGTTCCAGTTCTACTTGTCAACGTATACGCACCAAATTTTGATAATCCTAGTTTTTAAAATAATTTGTTTAAGAAACTACCATCATTAAATGATGTATTTTTTATATTTGGTGGGGACATGAATTGTGTTGTGAATTCTCAGCTGGACCGATCTAAAGTCAGCTTGAGTCAGTCACAAATGGCTAGAAATCTTTGTAGTTTTATGTCCAACAATGGCTACATTGACCCCTGGAGGGTTCGTAATCCAACTGGCAGACAATACTCCTTTTATTCACATGTCCACCAGACTTTTTCCCGTATCGACTATTTTTTTATTGATGCCAGACTGATGCCCAAAGTGACAGATAGCGGGTATCATCCTATTATTATTTCAGACCATTCGCCTTTAACCTTGGACATTCAATTCTCATCTGAATCTCGTTACCCCACCCATTGGAGATTTAACATATCTCTTTTGTCTGATGACAAATTTCATAAATTTATTATAAGTACAATTGAGGATTTTATATCTCTCAACCAGTCTGAATCGGAACCCATTTCTAATGTGCTCCTGTGGGAATCTTTAAAAGCCTACTTGCGGGGTCAGATTATCTCCTATTCTGCTCATTTGAAAAAATTAAGAATGTCAACTATCCAAAAATTGTCGGCTGATCTGGAATCTGTCGATCAACAGCTTGCTACCTCCACGTCTCCGGATTTATTAAGGCGGCGTGTGGTATTGAAAACAGAGTTAGACTTGATCACTACTAATGAAGCAGAGCGGTTACTTTTACATTCTCGTGCCAAGTACTACGAATATGGAGACAAATCTGGAAGATTACTAGCTCACCAATTGCGTCGTCAAGCAGCCTCACGTTTAATACCCCGTGTTAGAGATGAGTCAGGGATGTTGGTGGAAGAACCGGACCTTATTAATTCAGTATTTTCATCCTTTTATAAATCTTTGTATAGTTCTGAATTTCCATCGGACTTGACTGATATGGATGCGTTTTTGCAAGACCTAGACTTTCCGGGTATGAGCACGGATGCAATTGATCAGTTGGACTCTCCACTGACTACGCAAGAACTTACATTGGCTCTACAAAATATGCAAAATAATAAGGCACCTGGGCCAGATGGGTTCCCGGTCGAATTTTTCAAGGCATTCCACAATCAACTCATTCCGTTGTTACATGCTGTTTATGTGGAATCTCTATCAAATGGCTCTCTTCCTCTCACTTTGAGACAGGCTTCTGTTAGTGTTCTTCTGAAAAAGGGAAAGGATCCCGAACTTTGTACCTCTTATAGACCTATCTCTTTGATGAATGTCGATACCAAGGTTCTCGCGAAAGCTTTAGCACGTCGTCTGGAGAACGTGCTTCCAACAATTATATCTCAGGAGCAGACAGGCTTCATAAAAGGACGTCAACTTTTTTATAATGTCCGTACTCTATTAAATGTTATCTACTCGAAAGGAACCGCTGCCATTCCAGAAGTTGTAATATCTGTTGACGCAGAAAAGGCGTTCGATAGAGTTGAATGGAGTTACTTGTTTGCAGTTTTGACGAAATTTGGTTTTGGTAATGTCTTTATATCATGGATACGCCTTCTATATACATCACCCTGCGTCAGTATCACTACTAATAATAGTCAATCTAGTTATTTTTCTTTAAATCGTGGCTGTAGACAAGGTTGTCCTCTGTCCCCCCTCCTCTTTGCTCTTGCAATAGAACCTTTGTCCATTTATTTGAGGTCTTTCCCCATTTTTAACGGCATTAGACGTTCCTGTGTTGAATTCAAACTTTCTTTATATGCTGACGATCTGCTATTGTATGTCACAAATCCTGTAGGTGCGTGCCCTGCTATACTTTCTTTTTTTCATAGATTCGGTTCGTTTTCAGGATACAAGATCAATGTCTCGAAGAGCGAATGCTACCCGGTCAATGCCCTAGCAATGCAGCTCTCTCAATCTGATATTTCCTTTAAACTGAGTCCTTCGGGATTTAAATATCTGGGGGTCCATGTGGCCAGGTCCTACAAATCTCTTTATGCTGTAAACTTTTCTCCCCTATTGACTGAGATTAAGGCTGATTTTCAAAGATGGGGTTCCCTCCCCCTTTCCCTGATTGGTAGAATTAACGTAGTTAAAATGAACGTCCTCCCAAAATTCTTGTTTCTGTTCCAGTGCCTACCTATATTTTTATCTAAAGGTTTTTTCAAAAGCATTGATTCAGTTATATCTCAATTTCTGTGGAACGGTAAGACACCTAGAGTTGGGCTAAAAGTACTTCAGAATTGCAAATTTGACGGTGGCCTCTCTCTACCAAATTTCAAAGTTTATTATTGGGCTACGAATATAATTAAAACTATATTTTGGCTAAAATTGGTCAACATACCTTGGTGTCAGTTGGAAATACAATCATGTCCCTCATCCTCATTGCTGGCGATAATGGCTGGTGTGGCTTCAGTCAACCCCTCTGGCTTTACTAGCAACCCAGTGGTCATTTCCACATTAAAGATATGGTTTCAATTTAGGAAGCATTTTAAATTTCTTAATCCCACTATATCAAGTCCACTGTTGAGGAACTATGCGTTCAAACCTGCATTTACTGATTCTATTTTCACTTTATGGCATGATAAGGGTCTGAAATGTTTTAAGGATTTTTATAAAGACGGGTTTTTTTGTTCTTTTAAAGATCTAACTAACGAGTTCGACCTCCCATCTTCACATCTTTTTAGGTATTTTCAAATTAGGAACTGTGTAAAATTTTTATTTCCCAGTTTTCCACAACTTCCTCCTGAGCAGACATGGGACAGTCTTTTACAATTGAATTTTTCACAAAGATCTTTAATTTCAAAAGTCTATGGTACTATCCAGTCCTATGATGACCATTTAACCACTAGGACGAAGGAGGCATGGGAGAAAGAGTTGGGTTTGGCCTTTGATGTGGACTGGTGGGACTCTGTTTTAAACGGTATTCACAAAGCCTCAGTCTGTGCCCGCTTGACTTTAATACAATTTAAGGTAGTGTTCAGGTGTCATTATTCTAAAACCCGACTATCACAAATTTTCCCTAATACAATTGATGTCTGTGACAGATGCTTTGGTTCGCCCTGTAATCTTGCACATATGTTTTTCTTCTGCCCAACTCTAGGAAATATTTGGCAAACTTATTTTAACACCATGTCTAAAGTGCTCCTCAAGACCATTGATACTTCTCCGCATATAGCCATTTTTGGTACTCCTCAAGAATACCACCGTTTCTCATCAGTACAGTTAGAGGTCCTGGCTTTCACTTCCTTGATAGTGAGACGCCATCTCCTTCTTAATTGGAAAGCAACAAATGCCCCATCTAATACACTTTGGACCACTGATGTCATGTCCTTTCTAAAATTGGAAAAAATAAGATACTCTAAACAAGGTAATCTCGCCAAATTTTACAATAAATGGCAACCATTTATATTATTTTTCCAGGCTAACTAGGCCTAACTCCAACTCACACCATTCATTTTTTTTTTGTTTGTTTGTTCTCTTTTCTTTTGTTTTATAAAAGGTTGTACACAAATGTGTTTGTTATTGTCATCCAAATGCCTTCATTGTTTTTTGTGTGCACACCAATAAAAACATATGAAACGGAAACATCGTATACATTTTAAAATATTGCTGATTACTTACAAAGCACTAAATGGTTTAGCTCCGCAGTACTTGAGCGAGCTCTTAACGCATTATAGTCCTTCACGTCTATTGCGATCTCAAAATTCTGGCCAGTTGATAATACCTAGAATATCAAAATCGACTGCTGGCGGTAGATCCTTTTCCTATTTAGCACCAAAACTCTGGAACAATCTTCCTACCATTGTCCGGGAAGCAGACACAGTCTGTCAGTTTAAATCTAGACTAAAAACACATCTCTTTGACCTAGCATTCACATAATACATTATAGACTTCTATAATTAAATGTTAGGCTGCATAGATTAGGCCAGCCGGAACCGGGAACACTTCCCTTAAATCCTGATGTACTCGTTACATCATAAGAAGAACGGCATCTATGCTAATATTAGTGTCTTTGTTTATCCCGAGGTTTTCCTGCCGGATCCAGGCCGTTTCCAGATCAGACGAAGGAGCTTCACCTGGACCCGATGACAACGCAGTCCTGAAGTGCCAACTAGCCTCTCCCTATGGAGGATCCCTAACCCACTCTACAGATAAAGCGCTATGAAATTCCAGTTCCGCGTCCCTACGCCGAATTGATAAAATAAAATAAAATTCTGCAACAAAATTTATAGGCAAGACAAGTAGTTGTTTAGGCATGGTTTGTAGCGAATTACAAACCTGTGCACATATATTCAAACGCACATAACTATAGAATAAATTCTTAATGCGCATGTGAACGCCATCAGCGCTTATCACAGGTTCAGTTTAGAGAGAACGGCGTCGTCTTAGCGGCCCCTAATTTAATAACAAATGATCATTTAGACGGAAGTGAATCAATCAAAACTAACTTTAGCTGGAAACAACATTATTCAAAAACCGCTATGAAACCAAACCATTCTTTGTTACCTTAAATTATATGTTTTTCTCTGTAAAGCTGCTTTGAAACAATCTACATTGTTAAAAGTGCTATATAAATGAGGATGATTTGACTTGACTAGATTAAGGGCTGGTAATATTATAAACGTGCAGATTAAGAGCAGGTAATATTATAAACGTGCAGATTAAGAACCGGTAATATTATAAACGTGCAGATTAAGAGCCGGTAATATTATAAACGTGCAGATTAAGGGCCGGTAATATTATAAACGTGCAGATTAAGAGCCGGTAATATTATAAACGTGCAGATTAAGCGCAGGTAATATTATAAACGTGCAGATTAAGAGCCGGTAATATTATAAACGTGCAGATTAAGCACAGGTAATATTATAAACGTGCAGATTAAGGGCCAGTAATATTATAAACGTGCAGATTAAGAGCAGGTAATTAAGCGTCAGCGTCAGTTCTGGCAGGCCGGGTAGTCAAGCCCCTGCTTATGCTATTTGCTATCAACGCTGTCTGTCAGCTGATCTGCTCCAGCTGAGCTGAATTAGCTAGTTAACTCCCCTTGCTGCTCAATGGCCAAGCTCAAACAAGGCGCCCTATTTAAAGCTCATTCACCTTGCTCATACATGCTTGCTGCTCGCTCTGCTGGCTCGCTGCTCGCTTCTGCTGCCCGCCACCTCCCCAGCTCCTCCTTATGCATAATGTGGCATTTGCTTATGTCATGTTGCCTGCTCTGTCACGGGGGATATTTTAGCTCTCACAGTCCTAAAACTGTGTGAGCGTTCCCTAATGCTGCTGCTGCTGTCCTCTGACTCTATGCTATTTCATGGTGCTCATGAAAGGTCAGAGGACTCCCTGAACAGAGCCATACCGCCAAATTTCAATTCAGGAACATTAACCTGTTTGCAATCTATTCAATTAAATTCTAAATTATTTTGTCTGTGTGTTCTTGACTTAATGGACCTGACAGAAATATTATAAACGTGCAGATTAAGGGCCGGTAATATTATAAACGTGCAGATTAAGAGCCGGTAATATTATAAACGTGCAGATTAAGGGCCGGTAATATTATAAACGTGCAGATTAAGAGCCGGTAATATTATAAACGTGCAGATTAAGAGCCGGTAATATTATAAACGTGCAGATTAAGGGCCGGTAATATTA
>CM070840.1:1107107-1114607 GCA_036326025.1 Chrosomus eos
TTAATGTTTTTAAAAGAAGTCTCTTCTGCTCACCAAGGCTGCATTTATTTGATTAAAAATACAAAACAAACCCAGTAATATTGTGAAATATTATTGTAATGTAAATCAGCTGTTTTCTATGTGAATATATAGTAAAGTGTAATTTATTCCTGTGATCAAAGCTGAATTTATCATCATTACTCCAGTCTTCAGTGTCACATGATCCTTCAGAAATCACTATAATATGATGATCTGATGCTCAAGAAACATTTATGATTATTATATACATTTATGTATATTTTTATTTCAGGATTATTTGATGAATAGAAAGTTCATAAGAACAGCATTAATCTGAAATAGAAAGCTTTGTAACATTAAATACTACCGTTTAAAAGTTTGGGGTCGGTATGAATGTTAATTTTATTTTTTGGGGAAAGAAATTGTACACAACTGTTTTCAACACTGATAATAATGAATTTTTTTGAGCATCAAATATTATAGTGATTTCTGAAGGATCATGTGACACTGAAGACTGGAGTAATGATGATAAATTCAGCTTTGATCACAGGAATAAATTACACTTTAAAATATTAAAATAGAAAACAGTTATTTTAAATTGTCATAACATTTCACAATATTACTGTTTTTTGTTTGTTTGTATTTTTTATCAAATAAATGTTGCCTTGGTGAGCAGAAGAGACTTAATGTTAATGTGTGTATGTGTGTGTGTGTGTGTGTGTGTGTGTGTGTGTGTGTGTGTGTGTGTGTGTGTGTGTGTGTGTGTGTGTGTGTGTGTGTGTGTGTGTGTGTGTGTGTGTGTGTGTGTGTGTGTGTGTGTGTGTGTGTGTGTGTGTGTGTGTGCATTCGTACATGTGACCAAAACAAACATACCATGTGTAGTTTAGCACAAGATCACGCTGATCTCCAGTTCTGTTCAGTGCATGCTAATGACCGGACAAGTGATTTAATGAAATGATAATTTATGTAAATGCAATTTTGCAGTTCCACTCTTCATCGCCCCGAGCATCTCTCAGCTGATTGGCTGATGAGTCCTGTGATGCGCTAATGGGCAGTTAGAGCGCAGGCTAATGGAAAAGCGATTAGCTTGGCGTGGGAGCGTCACGCCGCGACCTGCGTGCTTCTACAATCACAACAGCCATTGAAATAAGAGTCATTGCACCTGTTTAATTACTGTGATAATTGCATGTCGTTTGCTCGGGGCCCGGGGGGTCCGGCACTGTGTTGCTAATGTGCCCGGCGCTTTGACAAACCCTTAATAACGCTAATGCTAATGCTTCCTGTGCCATTAAGAGAAACACGTCTCCCTCCAGGTGCGACACACGGCCGGTCCTGAATCATGTAAACAACAACAAACAACAGAGCTAATTTAGCTTTAGCCTCCTCGCGAGACCAACATCACCACAGATGCGCCATCATGACAAACGGGCGACATCTGCGCTGACGAGGCTTAAACACCCCTGAAATCAACGTTCTTTAGCTTTTAGTATGAATATGTTAGCCTTAAGGTTATGGATAAGCTTGCGTGTTCCAAAAACAATGACAAAATTCACATTTCGGAGATATAAACATTCAAAACGTAGTTTCTTACTCCCGCTAAAATGGATCAGGGGTTTTTATGACTTCTGCTTCTCCTCACATCTTCTGTCCAATCAAATGCTCTCTAGAATCTAAAGCTCCGCCCACTTTTCTATAAACACCACCTGGCCGAAGCGAGCTTTGACGCATCAGAGCATTATGTATGTGTGTGTGTTCGGTTGCTCAAACACTCAAGTTTTATTCAGTTTTCCAAACTGTACGTTCGTTAAGAATGAAATGGCTAGAATTTATTCACATCTCTATTATTGAATCCAGCGTATCATCAGCGCTCGGATTAGCTTCCATGCTGTCAGTCAGTGAGGTGAACTAAACGCTATTGGCTGTTTGAAAAGGGGGAGGAGCCATTCAAAAGTTCATGTTTCAGTGGAAATTACATCAGCGCATCATACAAAGCTGGGCTTTAGGTGACATCAGACTGTAGTGTAAAGATGCAGGGCCCTATCACACACTCAACGCAACGCAAGTGTGTTTTGCTAGTTTCAGCCTGACACAGTTTTCATGTTCACGTCCTGCCACACATTGTATAAATAGCAAATGCATCTGTGTCCATCTGTGCCGATGCGCTGCTGGTCTGAGAAGCAGGTGTTCAGGCGTTGTGGATCAGCCTATAGGCTCATATTACTAATGCGCCCTTTAAATAACAAAATATTACTCCATTGACTTTAGACCAGGTTGCAGTTGCTCAAAATAGCAACGCGTCTGAACACACCTCGCGTACACTCTGCTTATTACACACACAGCAGCACACAGACATGACAAATATTTACAATAAAAGGATTAGAATGTAAAAGATTATTATTGTGTGCATTAATATATGGTGGAATCCGGCTTGTCCCGTAGATGTTTTGCTTGCACTTTAACATCACACACACACGCACGCACGCACGCACGCACGCACGCACACACACACACACACACACACACACACACACACAGCTAGACCACAAGCAGATCCGTTTCCTCGCTAGAGAAGCGTTCAGTTTTTCCACTAGCTAATTCCTCCTTGTAAATAGCGAAGAGATGAGACTCTGATTGGTTTATTGCATGTTACGCCCAAAACACACCCATCACTCATTATGAGAATAGAGATAAAACACACCCATCACTCATTAAGAGAATAGAGACGACTCTTTTAGACCATGTGCCGGGAGCGCCGACCATTTCTCCCATCGTTAAACTAGCGGATTTAGTGGATTCGCCACAAGTGTGCTTGCGTTGTGTGCTTTAGACCACGAGCTTAGATGGTTAAAATAGGGCCCCTGGTCACATGACTCTCAACTCTCAACGCACTGAAAAACCCTGGAACAGATCACTGAATTCAACACCTTTCAAAGCAGAGCCACTGATCACAGACAGCGTTATGCGCATCGCAATGCTAGATGTCGAAAGCGCTGACCTGCACACTTGGTTCTGGCCCTGAGCGGGGGTCCTGGCGCTCCGGTTCCTCCCTCGTTCGGTCTGGTGAGCAGAACGCTGATCTCGTACTCGGTGTCGGGGTCCAGGTGGCCGATCTTGTGGTTGGGTTTGTCCACGGGCTGGTTGTCGATCAGGCTGCCGGAGAGAGTGCGGTACTCCACCTCTTTCTCCACGATGGGCCCGTCTCCGTTGATGGAGTTGGCGTTGAGCTGGATCCACAGGTACGTGGCGCCCACGGCCGTCAGCTGAGGAGGAGCGATGGGAATCGGAGGCTCTGGACACACGGATCAGAACGTTTAAATCAGGGGTGTAGTCACGCTTTTTCTAGCGAGTATACTGTGATAGAAAACTAAAAAAAAAACATTTTCATGCTGAGAAATTACTGATAAAAGACAAAAATATACAGTACATAATTAAAAAAAAATGTTTTACATATCAAGTCACCTTTATTTCTATAGCGCTTTTTACAACACAGAGTACAACACAAAGTCAAAGCAGCTTTACAGAGATAACAGGAAAATAATGCAAAGTTTGTTTCTAGAAGAAAATTGTGTCACAGTCCAGCTTAAGTAAGATCAGTGATGGTTCATTATTGTTGTAAAAAAGTTATTATTAATTTAGTTCATTTATCTATACAGTCGCTCATGCATGTATATATATAAGAAACATTTGCATGTATATACTGTATATATATATTTATACATAATTCATATTATATATAAATAACATATTTTCTTAAATATATACATGCATATGTGTGTATTTATATATATAAAAAAATAATTATACACAGTACACACACATTTATTATGTAAACACAAACTTTTATTTTGGATGTGATTAATTGCGATTAATCGTTGCCCAGCACTAGTTTTTAGTTAGCGTCTGTGTCGTACCTCCATGAGGATATTCTTGTGATTGACGCAATGGATTAGGTTTTTTTGGACTCAATGTAATAGTGAGAATCTGCTGTAAATAATGATGTGCCATTTTCCCCGATCTGTGCATGTTTCATGAAGTTACAAGCGAAAATGTGAGCGAATTTTTTTTTCAAGTGACGTCAGATCCAGGTCACAGGCCACGGAAGCCCCAATACGCCTTATTCACGGCAGCGCCATCTTTGATTTTTAATGAGAATGAAAGCGAGGCTGTGAGGGATAGACATGCATCTATTCAATGGGCTGTACTGTTATTTAATGTGTTTTCGGATTGTTCTGCTCATGAAACACTGCAAAAATATCTTTCCAAGAAATTTCAGTTGACAAAAAACTCCCGACAATATAAGCTGTGGAAAATTGAAAGTAATCTAGGAGCTTTATTCAGCTTTTTACAGCGGATGCCATTGGAAACACGGTAAGTCTATCCCTCACAGCCTCACGTTCATAACTGTCATGGCGCTGCTCTAAATAAGGTCTATGGTCCAAAAGTCAGAGCTTCACAAGACAGACGGGGTGAATTTATTAATGAAAGTGTGAAAGTTCTGTCTCAAAACAATGTTTTTTTGTATCCTCGCACTTATAAATAGTGTATACTGGAATACCTGTGTATGACGTGGACTACACACTGCTTTGATTAGTGAGAGTGAGCGCATTGCTGTCGTGTTGTTCTGATCTTCATGCACGAAACTGAAGCACGTCCTCACGGCACTCGAAGGCCTAGTGACTCTGTTAATGAAATGGTAAGATCAGTGAAGCTGTTTAATTCCGCCCCGCGTCTCTGGCTTTAATCTTAAGTGGGCACAATTAAGCGACCGCGCAGAAAAGCCACGACTCCCAATCTAGAGTGTAATCTTGTGACGGGGCGGAGTGATTCTCTGAGCTAATGACTTAAACCAATTAATTTCCTGACCTTCATTGTTTTAGATGAGGCCAATTTCATTAGTCACCACCCCTACGGTCCTGCTCCAATTCACCCGTGATCCCGTTCCAGATATGCCCGAATCGCCACACGCATACACACACACACACACACACCAACACACACACACACACACTCACACACACACACACACACACACACACAACACACACACACACACACACCACACACACACCACACACACCAACATCACACACACACACACACACACACTCACACACTCACACACTCACACACACACCACACCACACACACCACACACACACACACACACACACACACACACACACACACACACACACACACAACACACACACACACACACACACACACACACACACACACACCACACACACACACACACACACACACACACACACACACACACACACACACACACACACACACACACACACACACACACACACACACACACAACCCAACACACACAACAAACTCACACACACACACAACACAAACAAACAAACTCACACGGGGCTCATTTGCATATTCATAGAACCACATATATTTAATGAGGAAATTGTGTTGAGTAACATTCGAGATATTTTAAGGCATGAAGAACTTTTTTCAAGGAAAAAAACTTTTATACATGTGATTTTGGTGATAAAAGATGGGTTTTAAAGATAAAATAATTGGGGGGACTTTAGGAGATATGAACGTTTCTGCACCGCTGTAGAACCTTTTAGACGGTGTGAGTTCTACAATTCCTCAAAGTTTCACGTCTCTACGACTTACGGTTTGTTCTGCCTGATCACTTTTAGGGCAGAATGTTGATCTTTGAAAATCCTAATAATTACAGTAGTGTTTCAGCTACACATGATCAAACCCCTAGATATATACAGAAAATGGTCACTTTATTTTGATGATTCCCCAACAGACATTTCACATAGGATTACTCTAACCCTAACAGTCTATTAATACCCTACACTCTAATACAATACACTCTAATGAGAGTAAAGGACCATCAAAATAAAGTGAAACTGAGAAAATTAAGATGGAAAACACTGAAGAAAGTCACTGAGAAAGAGAGTGAGGAGATGTCTTCTGCCGGAGAACATGTCGCTTTAGCACACATGAACACACACACACACACACACACACACACACACACACACACACACACACAGATTGAGAGCTCAGGTCTGTGTACAGGAACCGCACAACAGCGTATCGATCTGAAGCGTGGAGAACGCCAATTACAGCTGTGGTAATGGAGCATCCATCATCCTGGCAGATGTGTGTGTGTGTGTTGTGTGTGTGTGTGTGTGTGTGTGTGTGTGTGTGTGTGTGTGTGTGTGTGTGTGTGTGTGTGTGTGTGTGTGTGTGTGTGTGTGTGTGTGTGTGTGTGTGTGTGTGTGTGTGTGTGTGTGTGTGTGTGTGTGTGTGTGTGACCAGAGACACACTCCACTACACCTACAGCTCTCCATCCATCCGTCTGCTGCCCACCCACACACACACACACACACACACACACACACACACACACACACACACACACACACACACACACACACACACTCACTCGGGACACTAGTCCTGTACAGGGATTATAATAGAGTCAATCATCAGCAGCGCTGCAGAGAGAGAGCAGATGTTGAGCTGATGTTCACACTGTCTTTACATGCAAACAATCAATGCGTTAGTAATGGGACTGACGGCTCAATCGCACTGGAGGCTTCATGTAAAACACTTTAATCGATACGATTGAGCTCGATCCCACTGACATCCGGTCGGATTCAAAGGAGTGTTTATGATGGAATAAAGCGAAATGATGTAGAAATATCGTAATGACGCGCTGAACGAGCTGTTCTCCTGATGAACAAAGTGTGTTATAAACGAGTGTGTCTATAATCCTGTTCTCTGTGTGTGTGTGTGTGTGTGTGTGTGTGTGTGTGTGTGTGTGTGTGTGTGTGTGTGTGTGTGTATGTGTGTGTGGTGTGTGTGTGTGTGTGTGTGTGTGTGTGTGTGTGTGTGTGTGTGTGTGTGTGTGTGTGTGTGTGTGTGTGTGTGTGTGTGTGTGTGTGTGTGTGTGTGTGTGTGTGTGTGTGTGTGTGTGGTGTGTGTGTGTGTTTTGTGTGTGTGTGTGTGTGTGTGTGTGACGACACACACACACACACACACACACACACACACACACACACAATGGTTTTTGCCATTTTTACGGTGTGATCAATATTAGCAGCGGCACAACGGCTCGTACGCTAATTATCTCCTAATTATGAACTGAAATGAATAAATATTAAGTCTGCTGTTTAAAACAAACAAAGAACTAATATAGGAGAATTATTATTATTTTATATTTTATTTGAATATACTATAAACTCTGTATATTTGTGCAGTGTGCGCATGTCAAAAAAATATATCCCGTGTGACACACACATCCACCCGATCACATGTTCAGTTCAGATTCATCATCAGTGTAAACGCTCAGATCCAGATCTCAGGACCATCAACACCAGAACTCGTTTGTATGTGTGTGTGTGTGTGTGTGTGTGTGTGTGTGTGTGTGTGTGTGTGTGTGTGTGTGTGTGTGTGTGTGTGTGTGTGTGTGTGTGTGTGTGTGTGTGTGTGTGTGTGTGTGTGTGTGAC